>CM055662.1:14197751-14303076 GCA_029378335.1 Agrilus mali
GTTAACTTAGTCGGTGTGGAAGTTCGAGACCCATAGCAGAGAGCCGTTGTTTACGAATTGGATTACCCCCTTTCCCTTCCACCACCTCTGGCAAAGGTAGTCTTCTAAATGCCGGTAGAAGTCCACGGGGTCCTCCCAGTCCTTGACTGTCCACATCGTAACCTCGCCTTCAGAGGTGAAAAAAACTTTTTTGTATAATATATTGTAATTGTTCTCATACATCGCAGCGGAATCACCAGTTAAGGTTATAAAATAATACATGGTATTGATAATCGAAGTATTTAATAAATATTTGATATTTATTGAAGTGAAGAAGTCTTCTGCTCAACAAAGGGAAGGTTTAGGTATTTATAGGAGTTGAAAGAAGTGGGGCGAAAAGATTTGGAGGAGGAGGTGATGAATTGTTCGATGTAGACGGAGTAAGATGGAAAGCGCAAAGCATGTGAATTTGAATACATCGACATAGAGGAACGGTTACAGGTTTAATTAAGACGTGTGTGCGTAATGTAGATATGTATGCGCGATATCAGCGAATTGTAAAGTTGTCGATGTATAGGTACTGAACGACAAGTGGTGTTTGTCGCATTATGGAACCCCTTCAGTACTGTATCAGCTGTAAAATTTATTTGATGGATGTGTTGAATCGAACTTGTTCTAATTGTAGACAAGGATACCTCTGTCATAAGACTGGTATGTTTCATGAGTCCTCGCAGTATCATGCCTTGCAGTGCTACATTTGTACATTATGGTACGAGAGAGAACAGGCTCGTCATGACCTAGACGGTTACTCTACCGCCACTCTAATCGTCTTCCTCTCCATTCTAAGGCGTCAACTATTTATGTCTATTATGATGCAATCATCTTTTACTTAGCTATTCATTTCAATACCTTCTTTTCCCTTCCCTTTCCCTTCCTTTTTAAACATTTATGACCTTGACCTACTTTTCATTATAATACAACAACAGTTACGTCACAATTAATTCACATTTCAAACGTTACAAATCAATTGGAGGGTTCGTTACAAATCAATTGGAGACATCGTCAAGTATATAACGTATAAACGTATGTATATCCATTGAACATAATACACAATGTTACGTCATAATTGTATATCCATTGGACATAATGTTACGTCATCCTCTCCTCCTCTGAGGGTGAACCCGTTACCCCCCCCCCTACTCTTTGTATTTAAAAGCTGTATGTAAACCAGATAACAAGGTCTGCTCTGTAGTTGCGTATTTATCACAATTGCTTAAATGTGCTTTAAGAGCAGGATAAAATATTGATGGCGATCTTTCCAAATGTTCCATGATATTTTCCGAATGCTGTTTCCATTTTTCTTGTATTATTGTGATATCATGATTTTCTTTTGTAATGTGACTATTAATATTACTTTTATCAGTGTCAATATTTACAACAGAGTTGAGGTTTTGTGAAAAAACTGGAACTGGAGTAAAATCTTCATTAGTGTTCTTATCCATTGAAACGTCTTGAATAGGCGAAAATAAATGTTCGTCTGCCTGTTTTCCAGTTGCAATTTAATAGAGATGGCATTAAACTTTTAAAGATAATGTGTTGAAAACTGTATGTACATTAAATTTCTTTACCACAGCTGCCTGGTGCTTACAATGTTTACAAGTGAGTCCTTGAGGACAAGTACATTTAAAAATTAATAAATCTATGCAGTAGGATGTATTTTTTTCACTCTGACTATTTACCATATATTCAAAATCATTTATTTGTATTATATCTTCATCAGCCACGTCTTTTTCATCAGGCAAATAACGACTACTAACCGTCTTAGATACTCGTTTTAGCAGAATATCTAAAATTTGTTCCTTATAGTAAGATTCAAAATTCGTAGTAATAAAATCACATAGTTGAGGCAAATTGAACGCTTTGGTCCTTTCTAAGGGTATATCTTCCAGTAATCTAAATACAACTTTAATGTAATTAATTATTGGTATCAGTACCCCTTAATGGTTAATGGTGTCTATAGTTTATAGAACTTTCATATTTGCAATTTTTAATAAATTCTAAACAAGACTTTTCTAGTTGTTGGTATGATTTTGATACAAGAATATTTCGAAAGCATTTGTAAGAGGTTTGCACATCATTAGTAGAAATTTTATGTTTACTTGTTTTATGCCACTTCCAAATGAAATAACATACTCTCTCCCGCTCTTTCGTCATAGTGTTTTTTGAATTAGCTTTTCCATATAGATTCTACATTAGACTTAGAGTTGGAATAAAGTGCCTATCAATAACAATATTTTCATAGTTGTCTCCATGTTCTTCCATCATTGACAGAATGTAAGAATGATACGCAGGTGATTCTGAGTGACCCTTTTCAAATTGTTCAACAATATGGTGCTTTACTGTCAAAGCAATTGGTCGTTCTCTTAGCATAGAAGCAGAATGTAAATTATGATTATGCTCATCCCGAAATTCCACAACGCATGGCCATTTTGGCATATAAACATCGTTGATTTTTTACTTTGAGTCTTGAATATGTCCTTTTATTGTTACTGAGAGCTTTGCTTCACAATTTATATTTCGAGAAGTCCTTTTTCGGCAGTGATACAATCTTTTTAATATTAGATGTGGCTTTTCAGCACCAAGCTTAAAGGTTTTTGAAATTCTCCAAGTTTCTTTTCTAATATTCTCCAATTCAGTCAACCATTTCTATATCAAACAAAAATCTAGTTAGTTTAAGATTATTTTCATCATTTAACCGAAATCTCAAATAAAAAAATATGTATCAATGTGGTTAAGACCTTACAATGAAATTAAAACATTAACGAAGGGTATCTGTATTGTTACGTAATTAACAATATCACGTATTTTTCTCTCGACACTTTTCATTAAATCAATTCCTACATAACACCGATTCAATAACTATTTCGATAACAACAACAACTCAATAGCTATTTCGCTTTTTAATCACTTTTTCTTCTCTTCTCGCTTATATCTGTCACACTCTTCTATCAAAAACAGTTAAACTGTCCAACTATGTTCCTTGTTTAGTATTATGGACGTTTCTAGGTATTTTCTAGTTTCTTCCACTGTGTATGGAGCCAACCGGCCGAGATGTACAACTTTCATCTTCAATTTGGGGCGTCGTTGTATCCTGTAGACGACATCGTTTATCCGGGTAATCACTTAGTACGGGCCCTCCCAATTCCGTTGTAATTTAGGGCACCTTCCTTTCTTGCGAACTGGGTTATAAAGCCATACACAATCGCCCTCCCTGAATCCAGTGGAATTCGCGCGCTGATCGTAGCTGGTCTTCATTCGGTCACTTTCTAATTTTATTCTTGTTCTGGCGGCTTTATGGATGATGTATAGCCGCTTGCGTAGTTTAGACACATATTCATCCGTGGACAGCGAAGAATCTTCAGGTCGGCCATACATCAGATCAACAGTTAGTCTCAGTTCTCTCCCGAATAGCACACACGAAGGGGTCTGTCCGGTAGTCTCATGTATGGATGTCCTATAGGCCAGAAGGAATAAGGGAATGTGACGATCCCAGTCGGTTTGATGATCGTTAACGAACATCCTCAGGTTGGTTTCTATAGTCGCATTAAATCGCTCTACCATGTCATCAGACCGAGGATGCAACGGAGTCGTTCTAGTTTTCCTTATTCCCATCAATTCCCACACTCGTTGGAATATTTCTGATTCAAAATTTCGGCCCTGGTCAGTGTGAATCTCCATAGGAACTCCATATCGGCTGATCCAGTTGTTTATTAATGCCTCCACCACGGTGGTTGCATCCTGGTTGGGGTTGCATGGGCTTCGGGCCACTTGCTGAAGTAATCCATTACAACGAAGATGTAGCGGTTGCCATCTTCAGTTCGTGGAAAGGGACCAGCGATATCCATGGCTATTCTTTCTAATGGTGCTCCGACGTTGTACTGGTGCATCTTTTCTCGTGTCCTGGTTCTCGGACCTTTGTTAGAAGCACATACTTCGCATTTTCTACACCAGTCTTCCACATCCAATATAGCGTTCACCCAGTAATACCGTTCACGTAGTTTCTCTAAGGTCTTCTTCACCCCAAAATGTCCACCTCCAGTCCCAGCATGCAGCTCTTTTATTACTTCTTTCGTCTTCTTCTTGGGCAGTACAACCTGTAGTCGCTTCTTAGTCCCGTCCGGACTTTCCCAGATTCTTTTAAGGACCCCATTCTCGAGCTTCAGGGAATCCCTTTGGGCCCAATAACATTTCGTCGTAGTACTCAGGAGGCTTACGTCCGCCCACGTTGGTCGAGATTCTCCTGTCTCCTTCCATTTCATGATGGGTCCTAGGTCATCATCGGTTTGCTGTTCCTTAATCAATACTGTGTCTTCCCAACTCTCTTGTCTCTCCACGGTGGTATGTAGGCATGGAACTTGTTCTAACCCTTCTTTTCGTTCCACAGAAGAACAATGCTTGCACTTCCGTGGGCATGATCGTCTTGATAAGGCGTCGGCATTACCATGGTGATTTCCTGGCCGATGCTTAATTTTGAAATTGTATTCTTGTAAACGCTGTAACCATCTGGCCACCTGTCCTTCATGGTTTCGGAACTGCAGCAACCATTTAAGAGAAGAGTGGTCAGTTCTCAGCAGGAATCCTCGCCCATATAGATATTTGTGGAAATGTTCTATAGTTTTTACCGCGGCCAATAGTTCTCGGCGGGTCACACAATAGTTCTTCTCGGGCTTTGACAGTGTCTTGCTAAAGTATGCGATTACTCTTTCTTTGCCGTCTTGAACTTGAGAAAGAACCCCTCCAATACCCACATTGCTCGCATCGGTATCGACTATGAATGGTTTTCCAAATTCGGGATAAGTCAAAATCGGGGTGTTAGACAACTTATTTTTCAGAACTTGGAAGGCTTCTTGACAGGCGTTCGTCCAATCAAAAGGCACTCCATTCTCGGTAAGTCTGTGCAAGGGCGAGTCACATCCGCAAATCCCTTCACGAATCTTCGATAGTACGAACATAGTCCCAAGAAACTCCTCAGTTCATGCTGGTTCGTTTTTGGGATTTAAATTTAGCTTTGCCGCTGTGAATTTCTGAAGTACTCTGCTTAGATTGGCGAGATGGTCTTCAAACTTTCGCACACACAATGACGTCATCCAAATAGACCAAGCAGATTTCCCAATTCAGTCCTTGTAAAATAGTTTCCATTAATCTTTCAAAAATTGCTGGTGCGTTGCGTAGGCCGTAGGGCATTACATTGAATTGCCAGAGACCGTTCCCAGTAGTAAACGCAGTCTTTTCTTTGTCTTCAGGATGCACTTCGACTTGCCAATACCGGCTCTTTAGGTCCAACGTCGAAAACCATTTAATTTCGCTCGACAGACAATCTAACGAGTCGTCGATTCGTTGCAAAGGATAGCTGTCTTTGTATCACGTATTTTTCTCTCAACACTATTCATTCAATCAATTCGTACACATCAACGATTCAATAACTATTTCGATAACAACAACAACTCAATAGCTATTTCGCTTTTTAATCACTTTATCTTTTCTTCTCGCTTATATCTGTCACTCTCTTCTATCAAAAACTGTCAAACTGTCCAACGCTGTTACTTATATAGTATTATGGACGTATCTAGGTAATTCTCGCAACGTCCAGCAACTCTCGAACCTTCTGGAACGCGTCATAGGTAACTTTACTCAACTTTTGCAGTCGGCGCGTGTCAGCCTTCATTCAAAATGACACGTCCGTCACAGTATATATAAAATTTGATTTACAGCTCGTTGGAAAAAACTAGGGCATTTCAAATTCTCTTTAAATTTAGATAAAACCGGTAAATTAATTGTCTTTTTTATTTCTATCTCCCCCTTATGTATTTACCTACATGTAGCCACTGCAACCAAAAATATACTTAAGGGATGAAAAATTTTATTGAATAATTTACGTGCCCTCACAGCAGACATAGCTTAGAGAAACATTGGAAACTGGCGCGAATATAATAACATATAAACTAAAATAATAATTTCAACATACCTCAAATTCGTTTTTATCACTTATTTGCAACCGAATCGTATTAGAGGATGTTTGTTTATAACATGTACGTATTTGGTAATGCCTTTGGGTCCATTTTACTGATTTTACTATACTGGCTATAATATTTATATTTACTTAATGTGTGTGTCTCAGGCAAAGAAACGGGTCAAAACAATATGATTAATCACAGTGAAAATAAATGCAAAATAATGCTAGATAAATCGCCGACATATAAATCTAATACGTCTGTACTTTACGCGTCGATGGTCGCTGCACCCGAATTGATCCGAAGCTGCTAACGTGTCGGCGAAATCCGAATATGCGACACACCCTTGGAGTGTAATTCTATGAAAGCTACACAGACAACTGAGGATACTTTTGAAATTAAGTATGGTAAATTAGGTACTTATTGAACATAACACTGCAGTAAAAGAGAATGGTTAGTTGTAAAACATTTACAAAATCAAATAAATTATCAGAGAAAAGAAATAATGCGGATCAATGCAGAAAACAAAATGTATTACGCAGAACTGAATAAAATAAAGGAAAAAGACACGATCGAAAATATACTAAAATTGGTTTTAGGCGAAAACCAAATGGATTTGTTTTCAAACAGAAAAAAGAAAGTGGTTATGGAAAACCGAAGAAAATTCGAATGCCTTCGCTATTTTAGTAAACGCTGCTATGTTACCTTGAGAACAAAATTAAATTTTCCCCTACCTTCATTATCATAATTACAGCGAAGAGCATCAAAAGTTAACCTTGAGCAAGGCCTGTTAATGGACGTTTTGCGACTTATGGAGATTCCTGGCAGTAGTACCACACATTTTGACAAAATTACAGTGTTACAGTATGATGAAATGAAAGTATGCGCGTTGTATGAATATGATAAAGCCAATGATAGGGTAATAGGGCCACATAATCAGATGCAAGTTGAAATGGCTTTCAAATTGGAAACAACCCGTGTATATTGCATTTGACGAAAAAATGGCCATGAACATATTGATAAAAATTATAACAAAACCAAGTGAAATAAATTACAATGTAGTGGCCTGCGTTTCAGATTGCGGGGGTGGAAACGGGACTTTGAAAAGAAATGAGCCAAATTTTTATCAATTGCCCAAGTACCCCTTTATATAAATGACAGTGATATGGTTACAGATTTGGATAATGTTTCAAAATTGATATCGTTTGAGCAGGAAAAAAAATCCGACATTGAAAGTATGTCGTCGGGTTCATGTACAACAGACAAGCAAATATTTTTGAACACCAAAACTTTAACTGCTGTAACCAAAGCAGATGGTCTCGTATATTTAGCGGGATGGTTTACAAAAAAATTGCATATAAATGTTAGCGGAGGGTGGAATTTACGTTAGCAGAGAGTGGAATTTTCCCTGTTCCTGTCCACAGCCTGAACGCATGATGGCTACATGTGGGGTACACGCAGCGACACAAGACACTTATTCGTGCTGGGGCGAGGGTGAGCAGAAGGACATTCCGAAGAGTGCAATGTAATAGAAAAGTCAGTGTAAAAGTCGTAAATAAATTAGTTAAAGCCGATTTGTTATTATTACATTTAAATTAACATCAGGAGTGGGATACATTTCCACTGCCGTAAAAGAGCAATTAAAATGTGCCTAGAGTATTAATGACTGAAATGGCCGAAGAAAACCGTTCCTGTTTTGAAAGTGAAGAAGCCGTAATTGTAGAACCCGAAAAAGACGAGTCCTCATCAAATCCTAAGAGACTAAAAGTGCAATGGGAAGAAACAATAATTAAATTGATAGATACGCAACAACAGTTAGCAGAGCTAACAAGGCAATCCAAGATGGCAGCCTCAGCAGCACCATCGCCAACCCCTAGCGTTTTCGTAGCCGATGTTTCCTCTGCGCAAACGCCCGGCGTAGCTGGTCACGTGTACATATCCTTTAAATTGACAGACTATGATCCAGACAACAGCGCATACTCCATAGAGGAATAGTTAAACGATGCTAAGAGACTGAAGGACGAGTTGAATGTAAGCTATAACTTGATGATAGCGAAAGCTAGCGAAGCCCTTAAAAATCGCGGTTATCGCTACTGTTGCGACTGGAGGCCCTTTTCTCGCACCTGGGAAAATTTGTATGCTAATCTTGTCGTCGCTTTTCCTGACCAGGAGACACCATGCGCAGGTGCCTATAAAGCCTTAACGTTGAGAAGCCGCGACTTTGATTCTCTGTGCAACTACGGCAATTAAAAATTGCGGAGTATCAGCAGATTTCACGATCAGTTGCCGTGGAACAAAATTTTAAGCATGGTCGAATATGGTCTGGATCATGCTGAGGCACGTTCTACGCTGCACATACGAAAACCAAATTCAGAAGGAGAACTGCTACAGAATTTGATGCACGCGGTGCTGGATCATCAAAGATAACTAAACACGTGGTCACCGCCGACCCACACAGATGGAAACTCGAGCGTCGATTTGGAACAAAGATGAGCAAGACGTTTTATAAAGGCCTTGTTTTAAATGTGGACGACTAGGTCATCAACAGAACATTTGCCGCAGAGTTCAATAGAAAGTGCCCTCTCCCGATAAATCTGATACCATGAGTGTTCCTACCTGCACTCATTGTAAAAAATTAGGCCATACCGAACCAAACTGTTGGTACAAACACGGAAAACCAAAGAGAGCATTCGTTTTGAAAATGTTACGCCATCTGAGCGCCACACCAACGGCCACGTTGTTGTGCAAAGATCAGGTGTCATCAGATGTTTCTTATCGATAGTGGCGCTGATGTATTCATCGGAAAGGCATTAAACGGAACCGTCAAACTGAGTGAGAAAGTACGCACTTTTTCGGGTCTCGGGGCTCAAACTTTTTACGGTATTAGTGTTTGTGACCTTTTTGTCGTGTTTCCGACACTTACGTTAGAAGTCGATTTCACGGTTGTCCCAGTGTTATCCCTGAAAGTATAGATGACATCATCGGATGGGATGTCATCAGCCGACCTTGCCTGAGAGTTGAGAAAAGTGAAAACGGGCTAGCACTGTATCATCATGGAGTCGGAATACAAAAAATACTTTTCGTGCAAAACGCTAATAAAGACTTAAAAATAAATCAACCCGGGTTAACAAATGAAGTGAAACAACAAATAGAACACCTGTTGACAATTTATAAAAATAAGACGCCTGACCACATTACGTGCAGTAGAATGACAATAAGATTAAAAGATACCACACCAGTTGCGTACTGTTTTTAACTTGATGCGAGCAACGCTTACCAACGAGAACACATGGGCTGCATTGATACCTGAAATAGAGGATACCATAAATTCTACGCGTAATTCAGTTACTGGCCACCCGCCGACCGTACTGCAATTGGGCACCAACCCTCGACTAGGCGCCACTTGACAGTTTTTGGGAGATGCAATACCGAACGACCATTTCATTGGCCCCGACAAGGCCGTTCCCGAGACAAGAAAACGCATCGCAAGGAACGCACAAAAGCAAGCTCGACAGTTCAACACAACACGACTGCGGAAAATTGTTTGATGTGAGGAACCTCGCAGCTGTTGAAGTTTCTGAGCTTGCTGGTGGAGGAAAACTAAAACCTAAATACAAGGGACCATACACCGTTCGAAATCTACTTTCGAACGAGAGATATGTTCTGCAAAAGCGAGGTGGAAAGCTTACTGTGGCTGCTCATGAACAATTGAAACGCTGGTCTACTAAATAATTAATAAAAAAAATTAAAAAAATAAAACAATAATAATAGATAAATAAAAATTAGAAAATACAGTTAAATGCACGGTAAGGCGTGTACCTCTGAGCTTCCTGAAGTAATAAAATAATTAGTAAGTAATAACGAAGTTAAGTGCACGGTAAGGCGTATACCTCTGAACTAACTGAATTAGCAGAGGTGTATTAACTATAACTGTCTTTCAACAAACTGCGTCGCAATCCCTCTGAATTCTAGCTTAATTAACACTACGTTGCGAGGATGCTCCGTTACAGGATGGCCGTGTTAGCGGAGAGTGGAATTTAGGTTAGCAGAGAGTGGAATTTTCCCTGTTCCTGTCCACAGCCTGAACGCATGATGGCTACATGTGGGGTACGCGCAGCGACACAAGACACGTTTGCGCAACAGGCACTTATTCGTGCTGGGGCGAGGGTGAACAGAAGGACATTCGGAAGAGTACAATGTAATAATAAAGTCATTGTAAAAGTCGTAAATAAATTAGTTAAAGCCGATTTGTTATTATTATATTTAAATTTACATAAATACTAATAATATGGGAAATTACACATCACATCAAATTACATATCTCGTAATCGTTTCCTTCATGGATGCAGCACCTGTCTTTTGGAGGTCTTATGGAGCCATCAGATGTGTTGCTGGAGAAATTTTAATATTTAAGTAATTATTAAAAAAAAAATAAACAGTAAAAGATTTTAATGAATTAACGAGAAATTTGATATAAAATTTTCCAAAAAGGAAGTATTACTGTGCCTAAAGGAGTAATCGAATGTTATTTTAAACAACGCGCATTTATCAGGATTAACTACTTAAATAATAAAAGGATTAAGCCATATTCAATGGGTATGAAAAGACCACCTGACCCCGCCAACTGAAATATTAGGAGTAAGATGCGAACAATTGTAAACTCATCTTTTAGATACATTGTTTCATATTCTACTTAAGTTCTTCGTTTGTTTAGGAATACTATATAATTGTTTTTTGTTTCTCATTATCATACAGGTAAGTACATAAATAATACAAATTAAACAATAAATACTAGTATTGTTACTTGATTTATTTACCAAATAACTATATGAAAAGCAATTCTCAAGAATTACTTAACCATTATTCAGTCGCGTTTTACATACCAGTCGCCGACATGGTCGCTGGTCGATGTCATCGCACGCTGCTGCTTATGCGTTTGCGCCAGCGATGAGGCAACCGTTCTAGTATATCTAGTAGTTCATCAAGGACCATATTGAAGAGGAGGGGACTGAGGGGGTCTCCCTGCTTGACCCCACTTTTGTTGGAGATGGGTCATGAGTGTTCGTTGCCAACACGGATTGACGTGGTGGAGTTTCTTATAGACGACATTATGAAGATTCTCGCCTTATCGCCAATACCAAAACGCCGCAAAGCTCGATCAATGGAGTGGTCGGATATCGAATCAAAGGCCTTGCGAATATCAAGTGCTACAAGGTTGTATAGATGGCCAGCCTCCAATCTGGACCGGATGTAGTTGTCCAGGATAAAGGAGTTAGCAAGGGTCCCATCGATTTCTATAAACCCTCTTTGATGTACATTGTTGGAGATCGACACCTTGATTCTACTAGCGATAGTACGGTGTAAGTAGGGTTGCTACCTTTTTTTTTGAAGAAATATAGTATTTTTCTCAAAACCTTGCCAAAATATAGTACTTTTGGGAAATTGTGGAAAAAAAAATAGTACACATTCATTCATTTATCATGTTTAAACATTATATACAAATTACATTCCTATATCACTTTATTGCACACCAGTTTAAGTAGGTACAAAAGAAAGACACAAATACAGAATTACATTATTTATTTTTCCAAGTATATTTATTGTTACTCTGCGCTTTGGATATTAACAGTTTATTGTTTTTAAAATAATTATACGAATCACAGCAATTTACTTCCATATTAATAAAAATCAGCAATTCATTTTTAATGAGCTTAATTAAACTTCTGTTTCTTTCTTCCCTCCATTTAATATTCATCACTGAGAAGACTCTCTCGGTGAAAGCAGAAGTTGCTGGGATTGACAGGAAAAAGCCAATGACTTTTAACATATTTGTTAAATTTGAATCACTTTTGAAAATCAATTGCCACTTTTCTGCAGTTGTTTTTGAAGGCCTGGTCATTGGTTAAGGTGATCTTTGAAATCATTTCATTTATTTGAATTAATTCTGAATATAAATTATTCACATTAATGCCCAGTTTTGCAATTAAATTTAAAGAATCCAGTAAAGTCTCAATTTCATTAAATTCAATATTCTTGTTCAAATCTAGAAACTGACACTGGTTAAACCAGTTGGATGGATTGAAATCAAACCACTTGTTTAAATAAATTAAACTTTTTTCTATAAATAGCTGTAGGTTTCTAATAATTTTCCTAGACAGCTCTGGAGATTTTCCTTCAATTTCTTTTGGTTTTTTATTACTGTCGTACCCAAAGAAGCTATCTGTTTTACGCTGCTCTAATTCAGTTTTTAAATTTTGCATTATGTTGACCACGTCTAAGACAGTTATATGATTGCCTTCGAGTAACTTCACTGTCTTATTAAACACAGTCAAAATATGACTAACAAAATGTAAATATATCTCAATTACAATTTGCCCTTCTGGTTCATTTAACATTAGAATGTTTTGCAAGATGGTTGGGCAATCATCCTCTTAATTTACAAAATAGTCTCTAATTGGTACCCAGTTCAGCAAAATATTATCTACACAAGGCAAAAGTGACAGCCATCTTGTGCCTACGTGCCTTTAATTCATGCCATTCTCCATCCACACTTGCTACAATTTTTTTTAATTCTTCCCGTCTCACCGCTGAGGATGAAAAATGACTATAGATTTTTAGAATTATATTTTCTATATCATGGCTCAAACAGTTCATTGCATGTTTCACTGTGTTATGCACAATGTGTGCATGACAGTTACCTTTGATAATATCAGGGACAACTGTTTTCATATTAGTGAACAAGGAATGGTGGACTCCAAAATTGGCATTACAATTATCTGCACTTAATGCTGATATTTTGTCTAAAGCAATGTCATGCTCTGTCAAGGAATTTCTAATTGCTTTAAACATGCTATCAGCTGACTCATCATGGTTTTCATAAAAGTCAAGTAGCTTATTCTGTATACCATTGTCAACAGTGAAATACTGGATTACTAATGGAAAGAGTTTGATATTTTTTCTATTTGATGCATCACTTTGAATGCTATAAAAAGTGCTATCTTTATTTAGATCATCCAAAACCATTTGCAAGGATTGTGGCCCCAACACTTCTATTACCAGAGCTTCCATTTTTGTTCGGGCCAACCGAATGTTGAGAGCAGTTTTAGAGTCGGCACATATAATTTTATTTAGTTTGACACCACAATCCGCGCTATTGTAAGATATGTTGTGTTTGACTGTGTGAAATGTTTTTGTTAGCTCTGCAGCTGTTATTGCATCATTAGAGTTAGCCGAGGATGTAGAACAAGCTGGAGTTGAAGTCGAAGCAGAGGATGTTCCTAGAAACCGTTGCAAAGTAGAAGCAGTCTTTCCCATTTCACTTTTATTTTTGTGCTGTTTGGTTTCACTATGTTGTTTCACCTGCAAATAATTAACAAACACCATGCTCCAGTATTTACCATCACCAATGTCCAGTCCAAGTCCATGACAGACAAAAAGTACTCAATCCAATACCAATAAAATAAAACCAACCGTACCAATTCACACTAATCAATCACGTATTAATCAAGTAATAGTAAGTAAACAGACATTAGTTAGTACACCATGAATGCATGTCCTCAAGAACATCGAAACATTCGAAACTAATTAACTTACCTGGCCAATTCCACTACTGGCAATGGAAAAAGGAACTATGCATATAGTACACTTCGCGCCAAATTTGTTGTTTACATCTCCTTTGCACCATTGGTAGTCAGACTCCCATTCATGTTTATATTTTTGAAGCCTTTTTTCTTTCCTTTGCTTTTTTTTGGGGGCGTGCTGGGCGTGCAAAAACCATCGTCACTTTCACTTTCCATGTTTTTAGTTCAAAAGCTTCTGCTTTCTAGTAAACACTTGAATTACTGATTAACGGGCGAAGTTAACGTTGACGAATTGACAATCAACATCAACAATGTCAGAGTGACAGACAGAACCACAGAATTGGCAGGGTGCAAGACAGGTGCTGCCCCCAAAAAGTGGGACTTTTAATGTTAAATCTTATGGATTGAAAATAGTTCAGTGGCCACTGTCGGCGAAAAAAGCGGACATTTCTATAAGACTACGTGTTAAAACGACAATCAGCGCCACTCTCCCCTACCATGACTTTGCACGCTGCCAATAGAAACAGAAATGACGTTTCGTTGCATAGCCGTAACTAGGCTTCGTGAGTGCGTTTAGTTCTAAAATTCACAACGCGTCACTACGGGTACGTTCCAATTTAGACGATGTTTATATAAAAAAGTGCAGCAGTGGAGTTAGCAATGAAAATATAGTATTTTTCGTACTATATTATATTTCTATAATACATAGTACAATTGACCGCAATATAGTACGATACTATATAATATAGTACAGGTGGCAACCCTAGGTGTAAGAGTCGCTGTGGAGCCGAGGAGATGGTGATCGGCCTGCAGTCATTTTAACCTTTGGAATGGTTGTACCATCAATGCCCGGTGCTGAAGAATTCCAATTGGATTTAGATTTCTCGACTTCTTGTTTAGTGATAGGATGGAAGATGTCTATATGATGCTTTGGGTCTATGATCGGGCGATCATCGGGGGGTGGAGGGGCTGGGTGACTCGAAAATTTCCCTATATACCATTTCTACGGTGTCGAGAGGAGGATGTTCATATGAAGATAGGAGCTTGCGCCCTGAGAAGATTATATCTGCCAGAGAGGATTTATTTCTCGTGAAAAGGTCTTGGGTTTTTTAAAGGCACTAGATCTATCGCTACCAGGTATGTTTTTTTGGCCATAGTTAGTATTTGTCGTTTCCTTTTTATTTTTAGGTTTCCTGGCACTGGAATCAGATCGGAAGAAATCCAACAAGAAGGAGCCGATCCTTGATATACGCTGCTACTTGGGAGGGTCTGATAAGGAATAGGAAATCAGATCCCCTAGAAAGGGGCAGATGTCTAGATTGATATCATCGAGGGCAATTTTAAGTGTTTTGTAAGATTGGCAGGTTGATGACGAATATTTAGGTGTATTGAGAGATATGTCATCGAAAGATGGACAAATATTGGCGGTATATAATCGCTGCTGTAACCCTGAGGGGCCTGAAGTTTGAGAATGGTGCAAACCTGGAGAAGAAGCGATAGGGAGAGCCGGCTCTGGCAGAGGTGAAATCGTTTTGGTAAGTAAGAGTTTATTTCCATCTAAAACTGAAGTTTGAGAATGGTGCAAACCTGGAGAAGAAGCGATAGGGAGAGCCGGCTCTGGCAGAGGTGAAATAGTTTTGGTAAGTAAGAGTTTATTTCCATCTGAATCTGGAGGTGATGTAGAAGAAAGTTGTTTGCTTTGTGAAATTGAGTTTACATTATTTACCGGATGTTTTTTGGTTTCAGGAGGCAGTGAAGAAGCCAGCCTGTTTGAAGTGATGTTGAAGCTGTTCGATATGGCAGAAGAGCCAATGAGAAGGTTAATTTCGTTCGGAGGGTACTCATCAAGTATCGTGTGGGTTGTAATCTTAGTGGAGGTGCTGCTCTCTATAACAGGTGTCGTTATCTCTTTCAGGCAATTGGCAGCGTTGTCATCGTTGAATGGCTGAGTAGGTAAGTTAATTGTAGAACCACCGTTGACAGGAGTTATTGATATGTTCGCGAGAGAAAGGTCATTCTGATAAGACGTAACCGAAGAGGTAGTATTGGGAGTGATAGAAGTCTTCGTCGAGGAAGAACCACCTGAAATATTTGTAGAAGGAATATTTTTCAGGTTGGCTCTTGCGCGTGACAGGTAGTCACTGTATTCGGGTTTCTCCCGTCTATGTCGAATCTGATGTTTAGTTGGGCCGCTGGCTTTTTTCATCGCTCGGTAGAATGGTACGCCCTTCTTGGTTTTGGCCTCTATGTCAGCTAGTGTTTCGAGAATGTTAGCTACAGATGCTGGTAGTTGTTCTTCTAAGTCATTCATGTACTGTTCGAGATGAGCTTGACGCCAATGTAGTCGTACTCCTGGATCCTAGGTGTGGAAGGTTCTGCTACAGCTCTACGCTCCAGATTGCCGCAGCTGCATTTATGATGTTGAAGTAAACCGCTTCCTGTGTAATAAATCTTTATGCATTTGTCGCAAGTGTGTTGTGTGGGGGATCCGGATGCACCCCTGGGGTGGCAGAGGAAGGAGAACCAGAATGTGGCTTGGTTTCCTTTTTAGTGTAAAGAATTATCCCTCTGTCTGTTAATTTAGGTGAAATTTTGTTGCCGTGGTTTGTCGGTTCATCTTGTGTACGTTGTTGCCAGATACAGAAGAAACTGATGGCGCGACGCACTCTTTTCAGGAAAAGGGCGAAAGTAGGACGGGTGTTTTTTCGTTATTGCAGGAATAGGACACATCGGTTGGAAATATAAGGAGATAAGAAAATTATGTGAAGGACCAAGGTAGGTTTAAAATGAAAAATTGGCGGAGGAACTGTCCAGGTTAAAGATGGCGGAGGCGCCGGACCAAGAACATTTTTAGAACTCTTCGTGGACTTCGTGGAAAAATTGCTCTCCACAAAATTGTATTAATGAAAATTTTGGTGGAGGCCCAATTTCGAGTGCAAATTTCAGAGGGTTCTAAAGTTCATATCGGGATGGGAAGATGGAAGGAAGATATGGACCTGGCAAAATCGAATTTTGGACTTTGGTGGAGTCGCCGATAACTCCCGACAAAAAAGCAAATTTCACCGGGAAGAAATCGGACGATTTCAACCAGATTTGGAGGAAAAGTAGGTTTGGATAAGTGCTACTGGACGAGGTGGCTTCCTCAGATATTGAACGGTAGGGGGAGCTGAAAGAAGCAATAAACAGTAGCAGGAATGGAATTTTTAAGGATGTAAAATAGGTAGATAGGTACACCAAGAGCCCTTAGATATGACTCTAACTGATCATATAAAGTCGATAACGGAATGTTCTCAGACGAAGACAACGCATTTTTTAATACTAACTGCAATAATTCTCGCACGTACACTTCTATCTGTACATCTTCGCGGCCAAAACGATTCTTTAAACTATTTATAACTTTATCGTAATTATCTCCCGTAGGCGGATAACTCCCGACTAAAATGGCGGTAGAAGAACCCGGAACTATTGCCTTTATAAGGTACTGGAAATTATCTTCTCTGTCCAAATCTGGATGTTCGTAAACCTTCTTAAAACGACTCCAAAAGTGCAACCGATCCCGCACGTTCCCGTTGAATTTAAAGAAGTCAATCGGCGGTAATTTCAAATTTTTTCTCGTTTCCGTCCAATTGGTCATGCTTTCCGGTATTTATTGATGATCCTGCTTGACTTAATTATTTACTCTAAGTTGCACGGCCGAGAAGTTGCTTTAATACTCGTCGGCGTCTTCAAATTCCTTTTGAATTTCGGCATTCGTCGTTTCTGGTATCTCACACAAGTAATCGATAAAAGTACCAGTCGTGATTTCCAATTGGTTAAATTTACTCTCCAACAGTTAGAATGCTATTGTGATGTCTGAAACATTCACTTCATCTTGGCACAATTCATTGATAGCGTTCAAAGCTCTGGTAAACGTCGTACGTTACGCTGTTCTCTTCTATATATATTCCAAAACTCAATAATCAATAACCCACGTCCTGTCACGGTCGCCAAATGTTTTATCGAAGGGTACGTCGGGTTATGTTTAATGGAAATACATCGCTCAAACGAACAACAAAATCAAACTTTATTAATGTATAATGCACTGCGAGGTGTTTACCTCTAGGGATTTACGGAACGACTGACTGATTTTTTCAAAAGGGCGGCAATAAAAATGCTCGCACCTGCACAAAATTCACATAAGCAAATATCCTGTATTATGCAGGAATCGATCGTCAAGGCACATAAATAGACGCCGCTTGCATTGGCAGCGGCCGACACAGAGTTGACAAATCAAACACTTGTTATTGACATCCTTGGAGGATCAACAACATCTGATCTGGATGGTCGACCGTTTTACTGGCTCTAGCTAGGGGAATGGAATTGAACTCCAATAAATGTACACATCTCAGTGTCACTCTGCTCCCGGCCCGAAAGAAGCTGTATGAATCCACCAAGAGCTGGGTGTTTATTGGCACCGAACCCATTCCCCAAATTGGACCAGAGGACATCTTGAAATATCTTGGATTCCGATTTCAACCGACAGGAATCGAACATCCCGACCTAATCGATGTTTTCACCGCTCTCAACAGAACAGGATAAAGAACGTCCCTTTGAAACCGTGGCAAAAACTGGAGCTGATAGTCAAGTACCTACTTTCTCGCTACTACTATCAGTTTCACAATCCCTCCGTTTCTGGTCGAGCGCTGGATCTGGCTGGCAAGGCCGTCCGGCGTATAGTTAAGGCAATTCTCCATCTTCCGTCATCAACTGTTAACGCCTTTCTGTACGCCGACACCAAGGCTGGCGGGCTTGGTCTTCCTTGTTTTGGAGCCCGCATGCCAGACATTCTACTGAAGCGCCTGCACAACCTCACACCTACAACACATCCAACACTTCATCCCATCCTGGATTCGCCGTACGTGTTGAGACTCGCTGAGCACGTGAAGTTGTGCCAACCATACGGTCCTCAGAGGGAACAAAGGGGCTTCTGGAGAAACAAACTGGAATCTTCCATATCCTGTGATGGATTGGCCGCACACAGCGAACCGTCACAAACTACCACCTGGGTCCGTTCCTCTCCACCTTTCTGGGACGAGTCCACCTACATCAAGGCCATCTAACTACGGGCCGGCGTTCTTCCAATGGTTGGAGGCCTCAATAACCAGCACCCCCCCCCCCCTTCGAACAACACCGTTGCAGAGCAGGTTGTCGTGCTGTGGAGTCCATCTGCCACATTTCCCAAGTGTCCTTTGACACACTACGAACGCATACGAAGACATGACAATCATATCGGATTCTGCAAAGAAGAAAGGCTGGTATGTACGCCTCGAACCCGGACTATAAACGGCAAGTTACATAAACCGAACCTCCTGCTCGTGAAGGAAGGAGTCGCCATCGTCGCTGACGTGGGAGTTTTATGGGAGAGACCTGAACCGCTAAACGTCGCACACTCCAACAAAGTTGCGACGTATTCAGAGACCAACTTCCTGAATACGGTTAAGGCATCTCTCTCAGGACACTCCCTAGCAGTCCACGCCCTCATTGTGGGAGCTCGCGGCACCTGATGCAACAGGAAAAATACCCTCCTGGAAGCCCTGGGCCTCGAGAAGCACACCATCTCCTCCATCGTCTGCTCAACCTTCCGAGGCGGGATCTACACCTACACTGCGTTCAACCGCATCGTCTGGCGACGGTAGCAACCACTATCTTCATCGGAAAACTGCCAACATCGTCGAATCTTTATGTTACAAAGTAAGAAATCCAGTGATTATGTGAAATTACTAGTGATTGTACACATTCACTGATGAAAACCGTGAAAGTAAGAAATGGAGTATAAAAGACTGTCGAGTTACCACATTCTCTAGGGAATGTATAAAATCACTAGTTATTCTACACCATCACTATAACGTATCCAGTAATTGTAACAGGCTCATAACATTTACTGTGAAACAAACTAAAAATACAATTCTAAACAACGTACATACTGAAATAGGTACTTATGGATATGCAATATAATGTTATTCTAAGGTAATGATACCAACATGCATTCAAGGCCGGTGCCGCCTACCGTCGGTACCAAACGTCTAAGTCCCCAAGGTCATCTAAATACGCTGCAAACGAGGTACGCCAAGTGTACGTACCAAGACGAGAACGCCGCTAAGTATTCAAGGCCACCATCCAACCGGCCTGGCATGGTCAATACGCACGAACCGACGAGAGAACAACCGTTCGACACGCCGCGCAAGAGAGAGAAGTGGTCGTTCTCGCTCCAAACAAACTATCCTTAGCGCCAACCAATCGCAAGGCCGCAACCCCATGGTTTTTCCCACGTACCTGGTTTCTATTGTTCGGCCTAGTATAAGTAGGGGTGCGAGAACCACCAAACGTCACTTCGCTTCGAACCTCCGAGCCGAGCAGATCGTCCAGCCGACAGCAGCAACTTCTGAAAATCATCCAACCTTCGCCAGCAGCAGTCAGCAGACTTTACCTTCTCGTCTATACAACTCGGAAGCCTAGGCTATTCAAATTTGTTCGTCAGAACAACAACAGCGACCTTCAATCTACAGCCCAGCCGTTATATCGTAAGATACAGAATATTATTAAACTAACCAACAGTTCACTAGGGACCGAGTACGCAACGTCCCTGTGAATTTACACTATTACCAACTAACAAACACATTCAACCTTATATCGAGGCTCTAGCGCGATAACAGTAAATTTATCTCATCTATTTAAACGTCTCTTTAATAAATTCTTTTGTTGTTATTTCTTTTTCTCTGAGATGGCCACCACCTCTGCCACTCCCAAACGTCCTGGCTCGCCAGTTGACGATCAACCTTTCAAGGTCGTGAATCGCAGGCGCAGTCAATCCTACTCCTCCGTCGCCTCTACCTCTCCTCGCTCCCAAACCTCCTCTTCGTCACCCCGCTCTCAAGCTTCCTCTGTCCCTGCTCCTATTTTTGAAGCAGTCTTATCCAATATACCGGATAAATTCTGTAACCAAAAAGACCTATTTTCCCTCCTAAAATCCATCCCAACCTTGCTATTCCTTTCTCTGCAAGTCTACCGAGGTAACAAAGCCCTTGTTACTTCAAAAGACCCTGACCTCATTAAACGACTCTCACCACTACGCTCCCTATTATCTGACAACCTCAAAATCTCTCCCAACCGCATATCCTCCCCCCCGACCTCCCAATCCCGTAACTACAAACCTACCTTTTCCTGTGTTGTCCGTTCAGTTGATCTGAATATTTCCGCAACCGACGTCCTTTCCGCTCTTCACGAGCAACGTATCCAAGCCAAGAACGCCTGGCGCATTAAGTCCAGGCAAACAGGACAGGACACCTTTCTCTTCCGTGTCATTACAAACTGTCCTAAGGCAATTGACACCCTTTTATCCAAAGGCTTCAAAATGTTTTGTAAAACATACCGTTGTGAACCCTCTCAATCCCCTGGCCCTCAGCCTCTCCAATGCGGCAAATGCTTTGCATTTGGTCACAACACCGCATCTTGCATCCAAAAAGAACCGCTTTGCTTCCGCTGCGGTGGAAAACACTCCTCATCGTCCTGCACCTCCTCCCCTTCCTGCTCCAACTGTAAGGGAAAACACCTATCCTATGACACCAAGTGCCCTAACAGACCTTCCCTAAAATCCTTAACACCATCCAAGATTGCTCCCGTCAAGTGTGTCGATCCCCCCGCCGATGAATTGTCTGAAGACGATTCTTCGGTTGTTTCAGAAACTCCCGAACCCGAACGTTTTACCAGAGTTGATGACACCATTAGATTTACCTACCTCTGCCTATCCAGTCTTCATCCTAACTCCCGTTTCGTCGAAGAAGTGGTGTCCCGCCACGCCGCCCAGTTTTTCCGACGTAAAGTTTCCTTTGTTCACAGAGGTAACCACGTCCATGTCTCCATAACCCGCCTACCCCCCAAAACCGTCTCCCATTCCTAAGTATATACCTACAACCTATCGGTGGCTCATCCCTAGTTTCATCCCCGTTTAATTAAAATTCGCGGAGCTAAAAGTTACCACTAACAACATATGCGGCTGGAAAAGAAAGAAAAATAACGTGGTTCACACATTACTTACCGACTCAATACACGTATTGGCACTTCAAGAAACGTTATCGTCGCGTAAAGAAAGATACCACGTTACACACTACAATATATATCGTAACGACAAACTATTCCAACGCAGAGGTACCGCAATTTTAGTGCACAGCTCAATAGCATCTAGCCGTTTCTTTCTACCTCCACAATTCCAAGAACTCGACTGCTCTGCAGCAACACTACATTTTCAACCCTGGGACATCATCACATTTTCGTTCTATAATAACCCCAAAAACAAGCTGCCTGTCGAGTTCTTAACATATATTTCCACCTTACCTCGAGCCATAGTTCTAGGTGACTTTAATGCACGTCACACTTCATTCGGAGATTCTGTTACAAACGCGAACGGTCGCATCCTCGCTAACTCGCTATTATCGCTGAATCTTTATCGCGTAAGAAACACTTCTGTCACATTTTTAAGTCATTTAGGCTCGTCAATACCGGACCATATCCTCTGTACGGACAGGGTCGCGCCACTATTCTCGAAAAAATTGCGAAATCGGAACACCGGTCACAAGCGATCATCTACCACTTTCCGCCACCCTCAATATTCCAGCACAAAATATATCACGCCCACAATTCAAAGAAATCCGCGACTACAAAAGAATTAATTTCGACACTCTCCGCGAAAACATCACGAATTCAAATTTAATTCCGCCGGTAATGAGTAATTCAAATGACATTGATATCGCGATCGACACCTATAACAGATGTATTCAAAATGCAATAAATGAAACAGCCCCGCTTAGAAGAATTAGCATAGGCAGAAAACCCCTACCACGCGACATAATCGATCTTATAAAAAGAAAACGCGAATTATACAGACTTTTCTCGAGAACCAGAAATCCTCTTATAAAAACTGAATGGAATAGATTAAACGCGTTAGTTCGACTTAAAATAAATAAACACCACGAAAACCGTTGGCACAATACCTGTTCTAAGCTCAATTTTCATAACGGTTCGGAATTCTGGAAAAAATTCAAAACAATCACAGGACAAAAACAAACAACAGTTAGTCATCTTATACATAATAATCAAATTTGCAACACGCCCATTGAAAAGGCAAACGCGTTCGCGGAAACCATCGAAAATTTGCATGTTACATACACCGGTCCTCAACACAACGCGACACATACCACGCGAATAAATAATCACGTAACAGAAACAATTGAAAATGCTCAATATTCAAATGATAATATCATACGCGAAATAACGCAAGAAGACATCACAAACACATTCTCTAAATTAAAAAACAACTCGCCCGGTGAAGACGGAATCACCAACAACATTATTAAAAACCTCCCCCCTTCAGCGATAGACTTTTTAACTTCTATATACAACAGCATCCTAAAAATCGGTTATTACCCCACAAACTGGAAAGCCACAAATATCATAATGATCCCTAAACCAGGTAAAGACCGCACAAATCCTAAATCATACCGCCCAATCTCCTTAGTAAATACCACGGGAAAAATTTTCGAACGAATAATCGCGTCACGTCTCGCGGATTTCTGCAGGGACAACAACATCATCCCAGAAACCCAAACTGGGTTCCGAAAGGGACTCAGCTCCCTTGACCCAGTTCTTAAACTACAAACAGAAGCTATTTCCGCAATAAATTCGGGTGGTTGTACCCTAGCAATCGCGCTCGACTTCGAGAGAGCTTTCGATACAATTTGGCATAACGGTCTTCTATCAAAATTACTCCTTATAAACCTTTCCGGCATTTTTCGTAAAATTAATACATTCCTTTTTAACAAATAGACCCTCCAAAATAAAAATTGGCAACTCACTCTCTCGCACCTTCGCACCAACCGCAGGTGTTCCACAAGGCACCGTTCTTGCGCCAATACTTTATAATATTTTCTGTCACGACATACCTCAACCGTTAAATAATTCAATAAGTCTAGCTCAATATGCAGACGATACCGCCTATTGGGCTAACGGTAAAACTTCAAAATCGTGCAACATCAAATTAAACCAACAAATTCACCAGCTAGAACTGTGGCTCAGTAAATGGCGCATTAAACCCAATCCGAACAAAACCCAACTCATCCTATTCAGACATCCGAATCTTACCCGTAAGTACGCACTCTCTTCAGACGATATCAACGTAAAAATACTTAACAATCGGTTACCACTTCAAAAAGAAATTAAATATCTTGGAATCACACTCAATCACACAATGAACCCATTAAAAGACATTAAAAATACACTCGATAGAGTTCGTAATCGCGCTAATTTAATTTCACTAGTTAACGGTCGAATAAAAACATGTAGCACAGAAACACTAAGACCCTTAATAGACTACCGAGCCGTAACACTAACCTCAGCTACGCAAAAACAGATGCATACTATTCTAACAACAGAGAGATGCATTTTACGTAAAATCGCGAGATTAGATAGATTCTTCCCATCCGAAATACTATATGACAATATTCCAGTTATACCAATACCAACGCGTATTAACAACCTCCAAGCCAAATTCGTAAATAGAGCCATCGATAACGACAACCCCGTCTCAACGAAAACCCTTGTACACACCCCTCACAGACTAACACGCAAGCCCAAAAACAAACTCCCTTTCCCTCCGGCCAGACTACTGGCCATCACACCTGAACTCCCCGACGACTTCGCAGATTACTACGAAGACCTTCCCATATCCCTCAAACAATAATACCTAACCACTATACCTAACCACTATACCTAACACACCAACCCTACCCCCTACCCCCATCCAACAAATAACATTTAACCACAAAAAACCCCCAACGACACACGGCTGAAGAGGACCTGAACTAATAGGTCTATAACGGCCTGAGGGGGAGAGGTTTTAGTCGGTAGGTCCGAGGACACTTCCTCGGGAATCCGACACTACCCAGTCGCTCGGGCGATTGGGTGTCTTTGAAGATTTCCTCTCCTCCACGAAAAAAAAAAAAAAAGCTCTCAACTAGCTGCAAAGCTACACTTAGCTGCAAAGCTACCCTTAGCTCTCTGTAGCTACCTAGCTAATTAGCTACCCAAGCAACGTACAAACGCCGAGAGATAGAAATCCATGCCGCGAGCCGGCCGCTCCGCCCAAGCGTATCGCCAACGACGTCGCCGAGGAATTGAACGACGCCAAGCCGCAGCGTCCCGACGCCCCAAGACGACGCCAAGACGCCACGGAGCCGCCTATCACGAAGAGCTAGATGTCCTCTTCGAAACGTTAAGCCAGGATTACGCTCCCAACCTCTGGTGGTCCGCAACCGCCGCCGCCAGTCAGAGATCCGCCGCCGTCGCGACGCCCCGACGCCCCGCCGCTGATCCAAACGCCTTGTGACGCCGCCAAACCAGGGACTGCCGACGTCCTTGACCTCGCCGTTGCCGTCACTTCCGCCGCCGCCGCTGCCTCTCGCCGTTACCGTCGACGCCTGTCAAGGCCAGACGCTCCATCTTTGCCACACCGTCGCCTGAATAACGCCGCTGCCAACTTAGCCACCTTTCTTTCATGATTGTTTTTATTTTCAGGACTGAATGAGAGAGCGAATGTGTTGTTATCCTTGTTTGTATTCAGGTCTGAATGTGTGTGTGTTAGCGTTGCCTTAGTTTTAGATATATGCCTGTAATTGTTTTAACTCCTTTCTGTTTATTTTTAATATACATTTTTAAAACCCGCTACGACTATTTACTCACCGTGGTCCACAATTTTGTCTGTGTTCAGGCTGTAGTGTCTTGGTTCGCATGAACAAACGGAGATTAGGCTCCGCCTTCTGATCGCCAACCAAGCACCGCCCTCGAGCAAGCGTGACAGTAACTATTGGATGGCTATAGAGAAGACCACATTGCATGTTATTTGTTACAACAAAGCAATGAACCATGACATTTAGAATTGCACAGTTTTTCTTTTTTCTTGCACAAGCATCGATGGGTTTGGCATTTTGTCTTACAAGTTCCAGTGGACTGGATGGTGGCAACGGATCGTGAAGAAACTTCCCTGTCCTGAGGAACTTCTTCTAATCTGACAATATTTTGTGGACAGCAACTGAATTTCCAAAATCTGGGATAAACTATTCTTACCGAGCGTAAAGTTGTTTTAAGATACCATTTTTGGTACCCACCTTGTAAAATCCATCTTCAGTTATTTTTAACACAATACCCAAAATGGATCTTGCATCACCTCGACCTCTGTCAATTTCCGGTACAGGAACCCGAACCGTTGTTCCAATTTCAGCCTGTGGATGCAATTTGTCAGATGTGCGCTTCATTTTTTTGGCTTGCTGTTTCAAACCGCCGAATGACTCCTTTCTTTCTTTTTAGATTGCCTGTTTTCTACTGCATATATTACAGATATCATCATTTCCACAATCTTCATGCAAATAACATCCACATGCAACGCACTGTTTTGCTTCAACACAATCCAACTGACATACAATACACTGATAGACAATGCCTTTATCTGATAAAATAATAGGTGCAGTCAGTATGTCTAAAAAATTAAATTTACATTACTGCAAACTTCATTCGAAGTACCAACTAAATTTAAATTTACCTTGCATTTGATTCTCCTCGTTATCTTCCGTAACAAAATATCATTTAAGTTATTTTCAGTTTCGTCGGCTGCTTCCAAAATTTCATCGGTTGAACCACTTTCAATGTTCTCTTGTGGTGGGGGTGATTCTGTTGAAGTTTTAGTTGATTCAATAATTCTTTGCAACTCCTCTTCGTCTTCAACGTTTACCAAAGCTTCTTGAGGTATGCAGGATGTTGTTAAACCAAGTTTCATGGGACATCCGAAAAGTGCTTCATACGCCGACCTTTTAATGCCCGAATGTAAAGCTCTACTGTTCATTAATTGAACAAATCGAATTCCTTCACTCCATTTTGAGGTACCATTGTCCTGTAACTATGTGGTGATTATATTCTCAATATCTTGGTTCTCCCGCTCTACACTGCCTTGACTCTGGCTATGTCGCGGTTTTCCATGGACTATTTTAAGGTCAGGCCAGATAACTCTTAAATTATTGATAATTTGGTTGACGAATTCTCTCCCATTGTCTGACTGAAGTACACTTGCAGCACCAAGAGTGTAAAAATGTCAATTAAGTTAATGGCGACTTCCGCAGCTTTCTTTGATGTTAGTGGTCTTAAAATACAAAATTTTGTGAGGTGATCTTGATAGACCATGATAAATTTATAATCTCCGTCTGAATGGGATTGGAAATCTATAAAGTCCACTTGACACCTACAGTTTAATTCGTCAAACAGCAGAGGTTTGACAACAACACCTTTTCTTTCCCTCTTTTGTTTCTGTTGACATGGTTCGCAGAGGTTTAAGAACAACATGACGTCTTTATTCGCTATGTGCAGCTGCTTGAAAGGGAGACGCTGAACGACCGTGCGCGCTTAGCGGCGAAAGCTGGCATTTTTACGCCACATGTACTGATATAAAATCAAAGGTAAAAAATGACAATTCGTAAATGCTGCATTATTAATTGTAATAATACATAAAAAAATAGTGAAGTAAGCTTTTATTGTTTCCCAAAATATAAGCATAAGTTGATTCAAAGAAAAAAATGCTGATTTGCTGAATTTATTTTATTAGTAATTACAGGTTTTGTGAAGCAAACAACTGATAATAGTATAGAAATTTTATTAAAACCATTACATATTTTGTGTTGAAAACAACTCATAATAGCTACTTATTTGAGAATGCTCTGACATTGCAGAAACAGATTCAGCAGAAATTACGTACGGTTGTGCTGGAGGAAGCTGGTAATTGTAGTACTGATTTGTAGTCTCCATGATCATTTTCATTATGTTGATTTTGGTTATTCCTTTCAAACGATCGGGAACGCGTTTAAAATCGTTTAACAATGATAATAGAAAGTGACGGTTTGGGTCATCGTTAATATTAGATATATTTTCTTTCAAAACCGTTATAAGCTCTGCACCAATGTTTTCACCTCCTTCTGCGTTATTAGCCTTTTTTGTCTTCCTTCTTGGAGTACTTTGTATTATAGCCTCAGTCTCATACGGTCCTGCTCTCTTCTCATTATGGTCTACTTCGGATGCCTGTTCTTGTGTTTCCTGTCTTTCTTCAGTAAAATTGTTGGCTCTTTTATTTATAGCAACAACGTCTTTCAAAAACATAAACTGATTAAAGAAGATGTAAGTGAATCTTTTCATAGCACCCGACCCACTACGTAAAGTGCTGACTTTGCGATATTCCATTACGAAAGCGTAACGAAGATTTTTCCACTTCTTCTGCAGTGAAACACCTGTAATAAAAAATGTTCATTTTATTTTTATAGATACTTCGCTTCAAGATGCTCATTTCGATAAGGTTTGAGTTGGACCCGCATGTAATAGGGCATGGTAAGCCTCCCTTATTAATAAAGAAGTTACATTATGTTTGGTGGGGAGAATTAAAGGATGCTTAATTTCATAGTTAAACGGGCCGTTACGCAACCTTCCTCCAACTCGGATTTGTCCAAAATAGGATCTAACGTCCAAAGTTTACTCATTTTTGGGAGTGGTTTGCGTTCAGCCAATGCGATGTATTCTGAAGAGAATTCCGCTTGTTGGACTAGCTCAATTATAACGTCATGAGCTTTATTTAATTCTACAGTAGTCAAAAAACCTTGTAACGTTTTTTTCTACGAAAAATCCCGTTACTAAAGTTTTATTTATTTCTATTCAGTTTGTCTTTGTGTTGGTGTAGTTTGGTTAATTATTTCTTAATTTTGATCGACCTTCCGTCTTATCATCAAGGCTAACAACCTTCGCCCAAGACTACGCGATTGATGGAAGGATCGTTGAAAATTTTTCCGGTCGGTGCTCGTGGTCTTCTTCCTCGATCCTTGGCACCGACGAGACGTGACGTGTTTGTGTGTGTTTTCTTATTAGTGTTCTGTGCTTGGTTTTGCGTGATAATTTTTTTTTGTGATCCAGTTACCTTTGCATTTTAATAGTTCATGTAAAATTCATTCAAATTAATTATTACTTTTCAACTTTTTTTTTGCTATTCACTTTTACAAAATTTTCCTTATTACCACGTGGTCTCTTTTTTAAAAATCTAACTGTATATTTGTAATCTTTTGGGCCTTTGTGGCCAATTTTTTAATTTTTTCATTTGATTAATTTTTCTCGCCTTTTTATTCATATATTTTTAATAGTCAAAATTTTTTTATGGTACCAGGGGTGTATCTTGAATGAATGTTGGTTTGACGACAGACACCCCTAATCCTCCTTTTATATTCGTTTTTTTTTAAGCATGCGGGCAACTTTTTAACATTTGATTAATATTTTTTAGTTTTAGGAAATTTATCACCACTTTTATTAGTGCCCTTATTTGGTCAGCCCATTGAGATTTTCTTAGAATAGGTTCGGGTTGGATTAGGGGGCTGGGATTAAAGGGTAGGGGTGAAGACATCCTGAAACTACTCTCCAGAGGCAAATAGACGTGGCTCTAGCTTCCAACTAGTCTCAATAATCAGTTAGAGGCCGATAAATTCCTGCAGGCGACACCACTGAAGATTTAAAAGGTTGGTCCATGAAGCTGTTTCACTGAGATCCTCTTGCCTCAAAACACAGCACGTAAAAGCCCCGATTATACCCTGAAACCAGCTACATTGGAGCAGGAAACTTTTCTTTTTGGTGGGCTACAAGTGTAATTGTAAGTAATGTTGTTTTTCTGTATAATGTATTTCAATATACTCTTCAAGTTGTTTTTTGTTTTTTTATGAGAGCTTCGAGCCCTCTATCGCATCAGGATTTTTCTGAAACCACCGATGCCCTACCCGGTGCTTTATAAATTTCCTTTGTTTTCATTGTTTTCTTTGTTGGATAAAGTGGCGCCCGAGAACATATTATTTTTAATATTTCATAGTATTTTATTTTACTAAATTTGAATAATTCATTTTTTTAATAACTAACTATTATTAATTTCAAACCCATAAGTAATAGTTTTGTTAAAACCTTTTCTGCTCTCGTTCTTGTTTCTAATATTGTAAACAAATCTCTGACACAACGCTATCACCCGTCTTAATTTTCGAAATGAAGAAAACTTGTCCAATATTTTTAAGATTGGACCCGTAACTACTTGACAAGTTCTCTTCTTTTCCGGAATTTCATCAAGATTCAGACTTGAATTAAATTGCGACTTTGGCCACATGGAATAATCTCGCGACAAGAATGTAAGCTCATATTTTTTAACTCTCTCGGCGACACTCCACGCGATATCACGTCCGCTGGATTTTGCTTGCCGATCACATGATACCAATTACTTATATCGCTTAATTGTTGAATCTGGGAAACCCTATTGGCGGCATAAACCTGCCAAGTGTTCGAATTGGATGAAATGTAATGTAGTACTATCATTGAGTCTGTGAAATAATATTTGTTTTCTATTTCTAGGTCTACTATTTTTGATACTTTATCCATCATACGTGCAGCAAGCACTGCTGCCGATTGTTCAAGGTGCGGCAAACTTTTCACTTTAATCGGACTTACTCTTGATTTGCTACAAATTAATCGTACTGAAAACCGGTCGTTAGATAATTTCGTTCTAAGATAGATACATGCTCCAAATGCGTTCAATGAAGCATCACAAAATACTACCAAATCGTTTTGCACGCTTGGCCCAGGAAATAATTTTCGCGGTATCTAAACTATTCAATTCCGTTAATTCCAATACAATTTTTTCCTAAAACTTTCTAATATTCTCTGGGACTTCTTCATCCGAGTCTTATTTTAAAGACCACAGTTCCTGCATTAGTATTTTTGCAGTCACTATTATTGGGGACACGAGACCTATCGGATCGTATAATTTTGCGATTGAACTAACTATAGTGCGTTTGTTGATGGTTTTTGAATTTTGTGTTGAATTAACTTTATAGGATAACGTGTCTTCGTGTGGATTCCACCACATACCCAAAACCTTGGACGACCTGTCTTTACTTAAATCTACCTCGGATTGGCTTTCAGAAACGACCACGTCCGATAATAGTCTCTCGTCATTACTTATCCACTTTGATAATTTAAATCCGCCTTCCCCCCTATATTCTTATTGACTGATTGCGTAGCAAAATTGCAGCTTCGATACTATTTTCTCCGCACAATAAATCGTCCATGAAAATATCCCGATTTAAAACCTTACTTGCTTTGAGGATTTTATTAGCGTTTTCGTTCGCTAACTGCCGAACACATCGCATGGCCGTAAATAGAGAGTTGATTAATGCGAATACCAACCGCAGTAAACGATACGTTTTAATCGTATCTTCTTCAGAATTTCGCCAAAATATTCGCTGATAGTCGACATAATTTTCGTGAATTTTTATTTGTAAGAACATCTTTTCAATATCGCACGATATTACGAACTCGTTTGTCCGAAATCGGATCAAGATATCTACTATTCAGATTCGGGCCCGCCATAAGGTTGTCATTAAGGCTCAAGTTCGCTATCCTTTTTAAATCACTTTTCCAATATTAAAAACCGCTTAAGCGCACTCCCTTTTGAATCACCCAAATCCATTCTATTATTTTTTATCGGTAATTGTATACCGAATCGGCGGTCTGTTTTATCCCGACTAAAAGTCTTCATAAATTGTTCCTCGCATTTTTGTTCGTCACTCGTGTATGAATTTTCGATCATGGGCAACTGCTCTTGAGTCCAAAATTTCTCTATTAAATGTTTTCCCTTATGGTAACATCACAAATTGCAGATGCGAAGGTTTTATTGGAATCAACGAATGCTCCCTCTACTATCAAACCCAGGCGTGTCTCCGATAAAATAAAACGTGAGCCCGGCAATAATATTCGCCCCGTATTCAAAAGTGGCCAGAATATCTCCGCCCCCAAAAATAAGTCTATCGGTCCGCTCTCATTGAATTTTGGGTTTGCTAATTCTAAATTATCTGGAATTTGGAGTTTATGTTTTTCAAATAAATTTACTGGAATGTTTGCTGTCACCTTTCTCAAGACAAAACAGTTGACAGTGATTTCATAACTCGAATTTTCAGATCGGAATATTACTTCCGCCGTTTTATTAGTATGACTAACTGACTCTTTTATACCCTATATCGATATATTTGATGTTTGCATCTTTAAATTTTAACTTCTCACATGCTGAATTACATGTGAGGTTTATTTGGGAACCGCCGTCCAATAGTGATCGAAATTCGTGATATCCCCCATTAATATCTTTTATTAGTACACATGCAGTTGAAAGAACGACAGTTTTATTTTTGTGTTTCATGTATTGATTGCAAAAATTAGAAATGGGTCGTGCCGATTCAACCTCCTTCTTTGTCTGAGTAGTTGTTTCGTGCTTGGACCGATGTAAAAGTGTATGATGGCGTAAACCACAAATATTACACCCCCTAGCCCTACAGTCATCAGAACCGTGGCCGTTTCTCAAACAATTATTACACATTCTCCTATTCCCAACTTCCTCGGTTCTTTCCTTTACTGACAATTTGAGAAAATCCTCGCATTTATTAATAAAGTGATGTTTTCCGCAAAAGAAGCACGAAAACCTATCAGTAGCGACGTGCGATACGCTAATGTTTGTCTACGGTTTTTTCCATACGGTAGTGAGTAGTATAGCAGGCGGGCTACTATGACTGCGGATGGCCTGTCAATCCAGTTTACCACCGCGATGTCTTTCAAGGCCATTCTTCAGCTGAAGATGTCTTTCAAGGTCATTCTTCAGGTGAAGAAGTTAAGCCACGCCTCCTTTGTAGTCAATACCAGAAGGTTTTGGATAGAAGACCCTTTGGATTGTCGTAAGAGTGGGCGGGGCCAGTTTTTTTGAATTTGAATTTCCCGCGTAAATTTAATTTTTTCGCATGTCGCTAGAAATATGTTTGAATTTTCCGTGTAAATTTGTAATTTTACAGTTGCCTGTAATAGCAAATTAATGTTGGTAGTAGTAGTAGTAGATGTCGCTAGGATCTGTTTGAATTTGAATCTTCTGCGTAAATTTTAAACTTTACACAGTTGTTTGCAAGGGTGGTGGTGGTGGTGTTAGTCGATGTCGTTATATGTTAAGTTAATAAGTAACAAGAAAGATTTTGTTCAATTTAGTTTATTCCAATTTTATAATAAATAAATTAATTACTTAACAAATATTATACAAAATATAAAATATATATACAAAACATTTATTTGAGAGTACATAGTATTATATAATAAAGGACTAGTGTAACCCCTCCAAATTTGGAGGGATAGTTGCTATTTTTGGTGATGCATAGCACTTTAACTACTTTAATGAAAGCGACTATTTCATACCGTAACCTATAGAGGGTGCATAGCACTTCAAACATTTTAATGATAGCGACCATTCCATACCGTAACCTAAGCAAGACCCTCTTAGTCGTACATAGCACTTTTCGGTGGTGCATAGCACTTCAAACATTTTTATGATAGCGACCCTTCCATACCGTAACTTCTTGGTGGTGCATAGCACTCTTCGGGGGTGCATAGCACTTTAAACAATTTAATCATAGCAGTCACTCCATACCGTAACCGAAGCAGATCCCTCTTGATGGTGCATAGCACTTTAAACATTTTAATCATAGCGACTATTTGATATCATAACCTCTTTGTGGTAAATACCACTTGCCGGTAGTGCAAAGCACTTGAAACCCTTTAATTTTCCAATTCCATGAATTTCACTTTATAACTATATATGTATTTTTTAAATCCAAAAGACATATTTTACAAAAACACTAAAATAATGTTGTAAACGGAGTACGTATGTTTATACACTATGTGATAGTTCATTCTTGACAGTGGACAGTTATTGATTGAATATGGAAGAGCAACAGAGTAATGGGTCATTTAGATGTTCCCTACAGGCGTTTGATTTTTATCATTTTCTTATTAATACGTTTATATTTGTTTTAATATGTTGCTTTTTAGGTCCAATATATAATTTACTTGTATAATTAAACCCGTTTTACCCATATATATGACTATTGGTAAACATTATTATTCTGATTTCACATAGAGGCTAACTACATTTTATATCAACTGGGATGGTTAATCATCTTGAATGCAAGTATTTTATGCTGTTTAGTGATATAATCAGTGAAATGAACCTTGTTTCTAGTTGTATTAATAACGTCTGTAGATAATATGTTAATTATATGATATACAACTTTACAAACATCAATTACTTTACTTTGCTTTTGCAAGATTTAAACATAAACACTTCTCTAGGGCTTGTTGAATAGTAAAAACATGTATTTTTAAAAGAAATAAAACCCAAAATTATAAAATACCTAATAATATACCAATACATAGTTATATCTTACTTAAATGTTAACATTTGTCATCTCACTTCTTATAGTAAATTTTTTCTGCACAAAATTTAAAAATATTTGCTCATACGATGTCCTATTCTTGCACAATGTCAACACTGCAAACTTATATTTTAACCATAATTATATCGTTTGGTGGGTACGTTTGAAGACAGTATCACCTGCAACCAACATATATCTCAATAAAAAATATTATATTGACTCCCTAAATCTTCCTGAAAAGTTGTCTTTTTAATTAAAATTGATAAAAAATATATATTCTGAAGCATTACAAATCTTACTAATTACCCATTTATTTACATATCACTCCTTATTGATGAATTTTCTTACTTAAAATCTCCATAAGACGTTTTCACAGATACCTAACATATAACAAGAAAATATCATCTCTGCCTGTATGGTAACAATGTATACCCTTAGACGCTGTCAACTTTATTGTCTAAAGTAAATTATGAAACCCTGACATTAGATAAATGCAGCAATCTCAATAAAGAACATTATTTGATTACCCAACTTTGCCTAGAAAGTTGTGTTTTAAATGAAAATTGACACAAATTGTATTCTGAAACACTTCCCATTCTACTAACTACCCATTTATTTATATATCACCCCTTATTGACGAATTTCGTTATTTATAATCTCCAGAAAATATTTTCACACATACCTGTAAAAACAACAGATTATATTTGCCTGTTTGGTAATAATGTACATCCATAGACGCTATCACGTTTATTATCAAATTAAACTAAATTATGAAACTCTAGCATTACATAAATGCAGCTAACTCAATAAAATTTCTTCATTAACTTCCTATTTCTGCTTAAAAAGTTGTGTCCAAAATAAAAATTAACACAAAATACATCCTGAAACACTTGACATTTTATTAAATATCAATTAGTCACTTCTCATTTATATATTAACTTATTAATTTAGTATTAAAGTTATCATTTACATCCCACCCGTTATTTTTGAACCTTATTTACTTGAATAAAACGTTTTAACGTCAAAATTGTGAGGTTAACACGTACATGTCAAAATCGATACCGTGTATTTACATCTAGACCCGCCCACACTTCAATTGTTTAGTTCCAATTCGAAAACCGCAAAATTAACGATTTTTAATTAAAGACCCCGATTAAACGTTAACACCTAAGACACCGAAAGTAGAACTAAATTGCGGTTTAATCCTTTCCCTAAACGTTTCAATCGTCAGCTAGTTTCGGGGTGTCGTATTATGACAGGAGATAGATGCACACCGTTTCGTTGCAACGCAAAATCGTGTATTTTCCCGTTTTCAAATGCTAATATCTCTTAAACCGCTCAATAAATCGCAACGAAATTTTACAAATCTTTACTTCGGTTAACGCCGAATCGATCGCCTCTACGGCATTTGCTGAACGTTTTCCCGTTTTTCCGAAATAATCGAACGAAAATTGCAATTTTGACGTTTTCGTCCACGGCCTACTGAGAGATTGACATACAAACATCCATACAGCAGAACATTATTATATATGATAATAGATCACATTGGGGACATTCTCATTATTATTATTGTAACATGAAAATAATGTATTACTCAAAACAAACATTATACAAATATAAAATATATACATAAAACATTTATTTGAGAGTACATAGTATTATACAATAAAATATAATTGATTACATTGGGGGGAACTATATACAATAAACGATAATAGATTATATTGGGGGAAACATTCTTTTTATTATTGTTACTACTTGTAAATAATTTATAGTATTTCCCGTTTATATGCAACATGCCGTTATTTTGAAAATAATTCATGAAATATAACATATCTACTAAATTCACACACGTATGTCTTTCTTCTTCTCTGTCCATATTTCTATCAATGGAAAATTTAAATTCTCGTATCCCCATTCGGGATGTACTTTTTTGTTTTCTAACAGAAAACATTTCGTTTATTACATCTGCAGCTTCTTCTATATTTCCGTCCGTTATTTTTAATAACATCTTAAACAATAATAGATTGTTTTCCTATGATGTATAAATTTTGATTCACTTCCTTTACCTTATTATAAAATAAGCATTTAAAATAATCTTCAAAGGTAATTTTTTTAATTGTTGCTTTTGTTATTCCTTTAATTTTTTTTGCTGTACCTGTATTTTCGTTTTCTTTGTTGGAATTAAAAAGTCTGATGGCGTACATTTTAGATCTTAGTCCAATAAATACAGAAAAAAATCTACCATTATTTTCATCTATCATTAAACCAATTGCTTTTTTATTTACCAGAGGTATATTGTATTCATTATTTTGTGGGAAGTCTGATGTATCAAATTTATGAATATCATTTTTTATATGAAGGTATATATCATCAATAAAAAAATGATATATGAGTAAATCTGTATCAGTATAGAGAAGTTTAGCTGAATCACATAACTTGTGTTTAATGTAATTATAATGAAAGTCGTAGAGTACAGTTTTTGAAATGTCAAGTACACAAAATCCTATGTTAATTGGCTTATTGAATTTAATATTTAGTCGTTCCATTTCGATGATTATCATATTTTCATTGAATATTGTACAACTGTGGAAATTTGGTTTAGAAATGTAAAAACTAGCGCCATATCTTCCTGTCCATCTCGTAACTATTTTCACGTCTTTATATTTTCGTACATTTTCCATTGTTTTACCAAATACTGAGTTATTCATTAGTTTGTAAAAGTTTTTTCAAATTCATTTTTACTAGATTTCCGTAAATTAGTATTTAAATCAATAATTTTTTTCAACCACGTAGATTGCTTAAATTTAAGTATTTTATAATTTTTTCAATTTTAATACCTAAGCTTAATGCTTGTTTCAAATTTCTATAATGTATCACATAGTTTTTCTTATCAAAAAGTGTTGTTAATAGTTTAGGTGTCTTTGAATCAGATGTAGGTGGAACTAAATGTTCAGGAAGTAATGGCAAATCTTTATGTGTTTTGTGTAGTTCTTTAGGATAATGTACTGTTATATCCATATATGGTCACGAGCTGTTATTAAGACTACAATCACACTATTGTGATGTTGTTGCAATTACTCACTGCATCACTAATGTTACCTTATATGGTTATGGAAGTGTTATGCGCATCCGACGCCTACAAATGTTATATAAGCTTAGAATTGTAGAAATTGAGTCAGTAATCGAAATTAGATCAGTAATTGAATTTAAATTAGAAAAAGCAAATCATTTGTTAACTTAGAAACATTGTCGGTTGCGAGTTATAACATTGTATCTAGATCAAATAAAAACTCTTCTTTTGAATATCTATTATTGTCTTGTGTGTGTACACAAAACTGGCGCTGCGAACAGGAGTAGTATGGATTCGCCGGTTCTATGACCGGAGGAGGAGGAGGAGGTTGTTGACCTTTATCGAGGTTAAACTTGTTGTCAATGACCGTAATTAGGGCATTGAACTTTTCGCGTTTTTGGTTCATTTACCTGTTATTAGTTTGCACACCATGTGTTATTTATCTATGACGCTTGAGAGGAGGAGGTCATTGACTTAAAGCGAGGTCAAACTTGATGTCAATGACCGTAATTGGGGTATTGAACTTTTCGCGTTTTAGGTTCATTGACCGGTTATTAGTTTGTACACCATGTGCTAATGTTCTATGACGCTTGAGAGGAGGAGGTCGTTGGCTTAAAGCGAGGTCAAACTTGATGTCAATGGCCGTAATTGGGGTATTGAACTTTTCGCGTTTTAGGTTCATTGTTTGGTTATTAGTTTGTACACCATGTGCTAATGTTCTATGACGCTTGAGAGGAGGAGGTTGTTAACCTCTAACGAGGTCAAATTTTTTGTCAATAACCGTAACTCGAGCATTGAACTTTTAAGGTTCTTTATTAAGAATTTAGTCAACAATCATTTGTACATTTGATTATGCTTTATACTTCCACGATTTCATCATCGCTATCCTCATGACTGCTGTTGTAGTAATCGCTCTCGACTCCTTCGTCATCTCCAATCAGCTCACCTGTTATTTGCAAAATGCCATAATTTTCGACGTTGAAGAATTCTAAATCTTCTTCACTTGGCCGACTCTCGAAATACCTTCTGCATATATTTTTCGTAAAGTGATCACCATTACAACCATAGAACTTTGCTTTCACAATATAATTCTGAACGTTAGCGATGTTGTTATTGCTATAAACAATTACACCAATCGAAATATGTTTGTAGTTAGCTATATTGTATTCAGAAAAGAAGTCTTGATATTCTAAAAGCTCTAAATTTTCTTTTTTTTTGTAGTACATTATCACCATTGTAGAAGTTTATTAAAATTCTACAGCCGCGGTTCATAATAAGATATGTTGATGCTTACTATGTTATTGTCAATTAGCTACTGTCTTAGTTTATTCTCATACCCGAACGTTTTATACTACTTTCTATTACTAAACAGAAAAATGTACAACTGTAAAAAATTTTTTTATTCATCATTTTGAAGATAGATACATCTGTAACCAATTTTTAAGAACAAATACATTTTCTAATGCACAATTGTAGCACGTATCTTGAAAGAGGGAGTGGTAAGTGCAAACTGGAGTGGTTTTATACTTTGCGAGGAGTTTTGTTAAAGATGGACACTCCAAATCCTCCAAATTGATAATGTTCTCTAAATGTGGAAATTCTTTCGATATCCACATCTGTTTCTCCATCCCTTTAACGTATACAGCAGTCGAACAACTTAAAATTTTACTTATTTCAGCCACTGTTTCTTGATAATCGTTATACTCGCTATTCCATCCTAGTCCGTGATAGTTTCTAGTAAGCCACCCATTTTGACTTCTATAGCGAGCTGTAAGTTGCGACCAAGGAAATGGTGGAGATAGTAGATACCATGATATTTTTTCATCGCTATTTATTCTACTGACAGCGAATTCTTTAAAAAGGAAGATATTCCCCTCTGTTTTAAAACCTTGCACATCTACTATGAACTCCATGGAATTATAATACTTGAACAATGTTGGTGGAAGGATTGTAACGAACCATTCGATCGTGCAGAATTAAGCAGTAAGCAGCTGTATTGGCTGGAATTGCCTCACTAGTTTCAAAATCCAAGCGTATATCTATCGCCCCGGATTTTACAACTTCGTTCTGGTGTGAACAGTCGATTACAAATAAAGGAGCAACTTTCTTAAATTCTGACGGTTTTAACACCGGTTCGCTAACGGTTCCATAATAAGACTGTTGGAATTGAGCATACATCTCATAATATAGAGAATTTGTTTTTTTTGAAATCAAGATGGAGATTGTCATAAGGATACATAGAAGCACCTAAATGTAATTTAATATTATTAAGTTCGCAATGGTCAAAGTGGGCTTTATTTTTTTCTGGTTTATTATTTCTATCTGTTTGAAATGCGACTATCACAAACCGAGGTTTTTCAAATTGTGATGTTGTTTTAACAGCCCATGTATGGATATTTGTTTGAGGTAGTAGGGGATATTCATGCAACTCCCAACTACGGAAATTAATTTCCATCTATTGATTTCTTTGCAAATATTTTAGAAGTTTCAACCGTTCTAGTCTGCAACAGATATATGTGGGTTTTTCCAAGAAATTTTATTAACCACAACTTTTACTGTTTCATCAGCAGTTGTATTCACTATAGCGTTTGTATCAACGCTACTTCTTATTAATATAAGTTCTTGTTTTATGTTAAGAAGAATTTTTCGACAATCTTCAGCAAAACCTAAAAGCATTCGTAATGGGATGCATACGTTAAAATTCCCACTTTGATCAATTGCTGAAAATGAGTCATCATTAGGAGCCCAACCAGCATTCTGAAGCCGTAGACTCTCATTTACGTTATAGGACGCGTAACCTTTTATGGTGCTAGTTATTCCAGGATTTCGAATACGATCAACCGTTTTTCCGCCGATTTCGTAACGAATTTCATCGAAAAGATGGGAAATCCCATTGTTTACAAATTTAGCAGTTGCTGATGCTGTACCATCGGTTTTTACCAATTTTCCTTCAACGTATAGAATACTATCCCACGGCAAAGTGTACACGTCTTCATTTTCAATAGGGATGCGAATTTCATCACTGTTTTTAAAGGTTGTATTCGTATACGGTTGATGTGTGTGACGTTCCGCATTAGTTATAGATGAATCAAACAGCGCACGCTCTGTAACATTCAAAATTTCAGAATGCATGATTTCAGCTTGGCTTTCGTTTAACTCGGTATCCTAAACTTTCCAAAAAGCGAGCGTTTGAAGGTGTTAACCGTTTCAATTCTGCCTTAGTACTGGCAAATCAAGATAATGCGGGTTTCCTATAAATCACCCTACGCTTGTTAAAATTTCTATAACGGCAGACCATTATGTTTTTACTGGAGACGTTTCAGATGAAGTCTTACTGTTACGGTCTCTCCACGAAAATTAATAAGTTCACCGTCCTGATCAACTATTTTAATGACTATAGAGTCAATAATTCTTGTATTTATAGGCAAGTAAATAACATTGGTTGGATTTTCGACTATTTTATAGCCTGGCGGAACGTTTGGGAAAAGTTGATGAATAAAATGAGCTTCTTCATTGTTTCTATATGAACCAGAAACAAGGTTGCAATGAATGCATATTGCGTTTACTTTAAAAATATTCGCAGGATAATCAGAAAATTCATGACTATTAGCTTTAATAATTCTCGGTTTGAATCCTAGCAGTTGTCTTATAGAATCCGGTTTTGTGAAATCAACTTGCTCTGTACATTTAATTTCAGAAAGTAAAGTATTGTTTTTTGCCTGTTATATTTAGAAATACCACATCTTTAGCACCTCTCACTCTCGGGTCGCGTAATTGCATGCGTAGATAGCGATTTATATCGTCAAGCTCATATGATCCTATCGGTATAGGTATTATTTTATCACCAACGTAAAATTTATTATTGCTTTGATCTATATTTGGAATAGAATTGTACGTTTCAAAGTTGACTAGACCTAGTGAATACTCAAAATCATTATCCAAAACAATCGGGGGACTAATATTAGCTTGTAAAATTGATGTAACACCGGTTAAAGTAAACGTATACATGTTGATAGTCTGTTAACGCTATGTCAAATGGAGTTACCAACTTATACTTACCTTTAAAAGTGGAGGAATGGTGTAGTATTAAATAGAAATTCTAGCACCAGATGACCGCAATTGAATGAGTTATACTTTTGTTTGCGATCGTAATTATAATGAATTTTACATGGTTGAGAGGAATTTAAATATTTCACCACTTCCGGAGGTGGTCGCAAATTTCCGAAACTATCAAAATAAGCTGCTCTACCATTTTCTATTTTGTATGCCGTCCAATGAGTACCTTCCCCTGTTTTCTTATCGTGATTAACAACTCCGCATTCGATGGCGTACACTTTCTTGGGTAAACTATCCCGCATGAATATTCCACGAAAGTGAGGAATTCCGTTTTTTAATGTATCTGTATAAGTCAACATCAGTAAGCGGTCGGCGAGGTAAGTTTAAAGGGATTTTTTATTTTTTTGGTTTGGTAAATAAAGTCCTAGACCTTTTTTATATGGTTTCAAGAAGAGACCTTTCCCAACCGCGATTGCTTCCATGGCTTTATTGTGACGTTTAGACTCGTTGAGACTTTTTTGAGCAGCCTTGACGTCGTTCACAGCTTTCGCGATTCCTGCCGCTCCTCCCGATAACGCACCTAAGGCTGACAACCCGGCGAATATCGGTATTAACGGTAGAAATCCTCCAGTTTTTGGAACGGGTATTATCCTGGGAGGGTCAGTTAATTTTCTTCTTAATTGCGACATCGCTAAACGCGCTGCTCGAATAGCATTTTCTGGTTTTTTTTTTTTGAGAACATTTACCGCTCATCTTATAAATTTCCGAAAAGGTATTCTTCCACCTCTTCTTTTTTTACTTACTCGTTCTTTGAACTCCCATGCCTACCTTTGTTTTGACATTCATAGCGGAAGCAACTGCTCGCGCTGCTAAACGTTCTCCAAAGCTCGCGTCTGATGAATGAGTTCGTTTAAGTGCTGCTTTTGCTAAAATACTATCTGCCACATGTCGCTGCTCTAGATTTTTAGAATGAGAGTATGCAATATCATGAGCTTTGCATGATTCATCTAATGGGTTTATTCCTTTATCCCCTCTTGCCAACCTCTCCTTTAGCCGAGTACCTGGCCCGCAAAAACGATAACCTGGTAAATGCAACTCAAACGGTAGAGAATTAATAAGCCTATTTAGTAGACCACCGCCTTGCCGCACTTTTCTCATTTCTTTCTCAAGCAGCACGTGAATTCTTCTTCAAGTCTTCTTACCAAATAAACCCATTCATGCTGAGTTAGCTGTTTATAAAACAGAGCACTTTCATCAGAAATGCTTCATTGGGTTATTAACATGCGGATAGTTCAGCAAAAAGCGGTGCTACCCATTACCAACCGCGATTTCAACGACGCGCCGAAGGCGAATCGGCACGGACCTCTGCTACCACCAACAATAAGATCAATTGTAGCAGGTCCTTCCAATTGCGGGAAGACTAACGTTATTATTTCACTTTTAAAACACCCTAATGGTTTGTGTTTTGAAAATGTGTATGTATATTCCAAATCTTTAAATCAGCCTAAGTACGAATACTTAGAGAAGCTCTTCAAACCAATCAAGGGTATTGGCTACTATCCGTATAAGGATTCTGAGAACATTATCTCTCCATCAGATGCGAAATCTAATTCAATATTTATATTTGATGATGTTGCTTGCGAGAATCAGAGTGTGATTAGAGATTATTTTAGTATGGGACGTCATAACAACATTGATTGTTTTTACCTTTGTCAAACATACACACATATTCTAAAGCATCTAATTCGAGATAATGCAAACCTAATTATATTATTCAAGCAGGATGAGCTAAATCTCAAGCATGTTTATTCAGACCATGTTAATACTGACATGTCATTTGAAAAGTTTAAAACCATTTGCAAACTTTGTTGGGATGAGAAATATGGTTTTTTAAGTATTCTTAAGGACTGTGATCCTGAAAGCGGGCGCTATCGTAAAGGATTCGATCGATATATATATCTATAGTTTTTCAATTCATACGAGTTATATAGAAGCAGTAAACGGGTAAACATGGATCCGAAAATTAAACGGGAGCTTGTGAAAGTGAGAAATGCTGTCACACGTAAACTGCAATCTTTAAAGGAGGGAGCGGTTGAAGAAGAAGATTTATTGCGGAAATCATATAAACCTTTGGTTGAGCAGCCTTTAATGCAACTAAAAGAAGAAATCCAGTTTTCCAAACCGTCAATTAAACAAGAAATTAAAAAAGAGGAGGTAGAAGAAGAAGAAGATGTCGAGCATTCCTTCTTACCACCACAATCCAGCTCATTCATCGCACCATCATCATTAACCTCATCAACAGCATCTGCTGCAGACCTTAGTACTATGCTTCCAATGACTGAAGAAGAAGAGGATAAAATATTTGATTACACTAAACAGGAAATACAGAATATCGTGAATGACCCTGTTTTCAAAGATAAATTAGACGATTATGACCCATTGCCGAAGTATTATATTGAAGGGATATTGAGTGACACTCAAAGAGAATATGACAACAGAAATGATGTTCGATACGACTGGCTTCAGAACAAATTATACATTGGTAGTGAAGAAATGAAGGTGGTTGGTAAAGATTTAGAAATAATGGGGCGTAAATTTGCTGGAACACCTGGACTTTATGAATTATTATTTAAAGCGAAACCTATCGGAGAAAAGAGAAAAGATTTTGATGCCTATAGGGAGATAATGGAGCTCGTTCGCTTAGATAACCCTCAAACTTATTTAACAGCCCTGAATCATGATACGAAAGGGGTTTTTGATACGCAGTACGGTGTTAGATTTAATCCTGATAAAAATAAGTACTTCATCGGAGATTCTGAAATAAAGTTTGCGGCTGATAAATTAACCGTTAAAACTATGCGATACACAATAACCCACGGATTGTTAGAGCTTTTGTTTAAAAAAGAACCTGCAGATTACAAAGAATCGGATTTGACAAAGTATAAAGATATAGTTTACAGAACTAATGCTCATAAAATTGGCTACAGGAGCACCGCCCCTATAGCTGGAAACAAAGGAAAAAAAAAATCGTTTAATCAAGAAACTCATGACTGGACCTCTATTTCCACCACAGCCGTGACCTCCGCTACCGTTACCTCGACTCCGATTAGAAACCCATCAGGTCGAGGTGTGTGGATGGATTTAAATAATAAACCTATAGAATATGTTTACTTTAATGATGTTAACGAATTATGCGATCGTTTAAAATTACTCATTGCATCACAAACTGCAGGTAATACTAATCATGCTAATGAAATCGCATCCATTATTGAAGAACTTCGAGAGTGTGGTATAATAGAGTAAATAATCCTTGTTTGCACTTAGTTGCAATATGGTTGTTGATAAATTCGGCCGAGCATTGCCAGGGGCAGTAAAACGAAGCTTCGAAGTGGATTATGGTACTGAACGAAAGGCATTAGCTCGAGTTAATGAGGGGGATGAAGATGTAGTTGTTACAAAAAAATACCTAGATGCATTATTGGATACATTAGCGACAGCTGAGGACATTAAAAAGATTAACTATTTCTTTGATTTTGATGACAAACATGTAATTCGTTTAGCACCACCTACAGCTTCTTGGCATGCAGCAACAAAAGCATACGTGGACAATAAAGACGTAGTTACTAAGGAACAACTTAGAACAGAATGTGAAACAGTTAAAAGGGATGCGATGGTTGCAGGGGATAAAAAACGTGATAGTCTTCGAAACGAAGTATTAGCGTTACTAAACTCTCTCAAGTCTAACGCTGATGCGCTTAACGCAAATGTTCGTATAAATAATTTACACATTGACGCAATCTTCAAGCATATTGGTTTAGAGAAGAGTACTGTAATAATCAAACCTTCCTCTTCGAGCGCATCACCTGCCACCACCATCACCACAACAACCACTTTTTACTACGACTGACAATTTATAATGGTGAAAATGAGAAAAAATAAGAAAACTGCGAGCGCTATTAAGGAAGAAGTGGTAGCTGAATTACACAAATCTTCTCGAAAAAATTTTGCTAGACGAAGAACAATTATTAAAGGCTTGAATGATTTGTTTCAAGCTGATTTAGTTGAAATGATACCCTACGCAAAATAAAATAAAGGGTATCGATATATTCTTGTAGTAATAGACGCATTTTCTAAATTTGTATGGGCGTTGCCTGTATTACGGAAAAATGGAGAGAATGTTTCGAAAGCGTTTGAAGAAATACTTCGGAAAAGTAATCGCATACCGACAAATCTGAAAAAACCCATATAGGGAAAGAATTTTATAACAAATGGTTTCAAAATTTAATGACAAAGTATAGTATTAATCATTATTCAACCTTTAGCAGTAAGAAGGCTTCTATAGTAGAACGAGTCAACAGAACATTAAAAGGTATGATGTGGAAAAAATTTAGTTTGCAAGGAACGTATAAGTGGTTAGACTTACTACCTAAATTAGTTCATGTTTATAATAATACGAAGCATAGAACCATCGGCATGAAACCATGTGCTGTAAAAAGAGCTAATGAGGAGCATTTATTAAATACAGTTTATTCCCATATTAAAACGGGGTTTATTTTAAAAAAAAAAAAATTTTCTGTTGGAAATTTTGTAAGAATTAGCAAACATTGTGAAGTGTTCGCAAAAGGCTACACCCCAAATTGGTCCACTGAAATTTTTAAGGTTTCCAAAAATTTAAAATTTTTCCCAAACCATTAGTGTATTATCTGCAAGACTTAGCAGGTAACGAGATAAAAGGAGGATTTTACGATAAGGAGCTACAAACAGTGAAACATCCAAATGTTTATTTAGTAGAAAAGGTATTGCGCAGAAAAGGTGATAAGGTTTATGTTAAATGGCTTGGATTTGATAAAAGCTATAATAGTTGGATTTCGAAAACAGATGTTATTTTGTAAATATTAATGATTTTTTTTAATAAAAATACGCATTTACATTAAAGGGTTTTATTTATTTCTATAGTCACATCTCATTTTACCATACTTTAAAGAGGGGAACATTCCTCTCAAAATCTTAATTCTACTAAAAATACGTTTAAGATAATTTAAATTACTATCATTTATTTCAACACCATCAGTGAAATCAGTATTTGATAAAGTCTGCCGAATATATAAGAGCTCAGCATCTTCATCCAGTTTATTCAACTTTTGATGAAACATTTGCAGCGAGTTCAGGTACTGCGGATAACTCATCCTTGATAAATTCTATATCTGCAGCCTTTCCAACAAACCCCTTTATGCGAATGAATGCTACTGTTGACGGAGTTCTTTGTTAACTTCTTCTACTTGCGAATCAGTAAGCGCATCAGCATCAGCACTTAGTGTGCACAATTTTCACACGCTGAACCGGATACTTTTCTCCAATGTTTAACGATTTTATTGAACGCGTTTCTTTTTCCTCAAAACCGATACCGATTTGGTTGAATGCTTTTACAAAACTATCCATACCAATATTAACGATAGCACTATTATTCAGGAAAGGTGGTACTGCTACTACCAAAGGATGCTTGCTCCGTGCTTTTATGTTAAGGCTCCTCCACTCCTGTAAGCTGTGGAGGGGGGATAATATCACAACGCATGCTCTTTCGTTCCAGTTATATATGAAACATTTTTACTACTTGAATTTATAGTAACAAACATTGTTGCATCCTGCAAACATGGTAAGCTCTTATTGCAATGTGGTGAAAATTTACAAAAAGGATACTCTTGTAAAGTACAAAACAATTGAAGCTAAAGAGTTTAAGCAAATCTGTGAAAAGTTTAACGTGTTTGAGTGCGACCGTATTGAAATCTGCGGCTATTATTTCAACCCCGATATTGACTGCTCTGATAGCAGCGATTCTGAAGCCGAAGAAGTAGTGATTTAACCAAATGGATCCTATCTCATACGAGTGTTACAAAAGTGAGACTGATATTTTGAAAAAGCATCTGAGGAATGTGCTCCACAACAGTTACGAAGAGGATGCGAAAAATGTATTTATGCGTTTGGGATTTCAAGTACCGTTCGAAGCATTTACTTGGATACCTGAAGGAGTAGACCCACCTCTGCCTTTACTCAGTTTGCTTTTTCACAGACAGCTATTATGTGATGACTTTATATCAAAATTTCTCGAACAAACAGCTAAAAAACAATATTTAACTGTTTTTGATGTTATGAGTATCATTAGTGATACAAAAGAGGCTGTCTGCAGGAACGATGTATTCTTTGTTCAAGAGCTTCTGACAAACAACAACATAACAAGTTGTGATCAATTGAAATGAATCTAATGAAAATATACAATTTAGTCTATAACTACAACCCGCTTCAACCTGGAAAACAGAAAGCAGTTTATCAGTGGATTCTTGGAAATATATCCAAAGCGCGAAAGGGAGAGCGAGTAGGATGGCGAGCAGGGCCTGATTCCGCAAAGTGGCCATCCACCAAAGTTGAAGACTACACGCACACTTTGAAATTACTACACTCTTTAATGTAATGTTGTATTTATTAAAGAAATAAAACAGCTCGGTAAAAATTGAAAACGTGTTTTATTTAAATTTTATTAGCAACACCAGCGTCTGCAAATAATATACATCAAATAAACCATAATTGACATAAATATGCATAGAAATACAGCCAAACTTATGCACGATACAACTTGAAGGAATAGCAATGAATCCCATACGTATCCTGGAGTGATAGTGTTCTTTTCCAAGATTCCAGTTGCTGATATCCATTGGCTGTCAATATATTCCAAATTTCTATCATTTGTTATAGAATATCTTACTTTCACCGAACTCATTTGGCGTGTTATGTTTAAAACAAATACGTTGCTGTTGTTGACAGGTATTGAAATTAAACGAACCCACTCTTTCGGCCACTCACATAAACCCTTAAAGTCATTTTGAAACTTAACACAGGCGTAGGCTATATCACCATTACTATTTTCCGGTCGTGAAATATATAACGTATTATTGAATAAGTAAGATAAAACTATTATAGCTCTTTTGATGTGCATGGTTATATTCTCAAGTACAATCTTCAAGTATACTGATTTTTAAACATATCAGCTCCTTTTTATATTCAATGCAGCATTTTCTACATCACCCCCTCTCTGTTCAGAAATAAAACTCGCTTTCAGTTTAGCATCCATTTAATAATTAGTATTCCTTCTTTTAAGCAGATTTAACATTTTTTAATTCTCATTTTATAATTTGTTTACAGTGGAAACAAGTAAATATCAACATACTTGTAGTACTAAATATAAATATTAACAATAATGAAAGAAGTAAAATATATAATGTAAGAAATAAATACAACTTAAAACATTTCATAAGTTGGCATCAGTTAATAAAAAATAAATTTCATCTAAATATTCTTCAGATTTATTATTACTTTCAAAAAGATTATTTAATTGCGAAACCAATAATTTTTCCTCTTCTTCTTTCTTAATTAGTTCATTACCATATTCAATAGCTTTATGTAATGAAATTATTTTAGGGATGTCATCATGTCCCCAAGCTAAAGTTTTAGCAGTGCCTGGAATTATGAAACGTTTATCGTCGTTAGGACTTAAAGCTACCTTATATTTTAATTGGCTAAACATTTGATGCAATCGAGAAGTAAAAACTGACATTTGCTCCATTATCTGCTTTTCCTCATTTACAACGGAAACATAGTGTTTTTCATCCAGCCGATTTTGAATCACGGAACGTGTCACACCTTTTGCTTTTTTTATAATTGTTGAGTCATCCAATTTAACGCAATACGCTTTCCCGCCAGTACCATAAAAGCTTTTAATAGGAACGCCGGCAAATTCATCTTTCATTTTACCAACAACTGATTCAGTTTTAGGAATGTCGTAAATATTATTTTCCGGATAATTGGAAGTATCAAATTTTTGCAGGTGTTTTTTAATTTCACTATAGAAATCATCATGGTAAATTTTTAAAACTAAAGAATACAAGATACATCATCTTTGTATTCTCTTTTGAGAAAATCATAATAAAACCCGTATAGAACAGTTTTTGATAATTCTAAAATAGAGAAACCGAGGTGGCATTAGTGACAAAATAAAATTGTTTAGTTTCACTCTGCCATCATTGCGGCGTCATTCCTTTTTACCTACAACGACGCGTCCTCAATATACAATATACTTATTTTTGGTCGCTTTTGTGGCGTCCGTAATATACAGTTACGTTTACTACAGTGATTGTAAGGCGTCCAGCGGTGTTGCCATTTATTTGAATTTGAACTACAAGCAATACATTTGTTAGTATTTGGGGAAAGCCGGAATTATTCCCGGCTTTTGGGCTGTTCACTTCTGGGTAAGTATGATTGTTATGTATGCATTTCTCTGTTATACATGTTAATTAAATATTGATGAACATATAGTCTATATAAAGTACTTATTCTTAGTTAGCAATCATCATTTTGTTTTTTAGGTTTCGACACCAGGAGGATGGGGGAGCAGAATGGATTTTTTTATCATCAGCTTAACTATGTAAGTATCTAGAGTAGGGTGCTTTTATTTCTTCTTTTTGTTTTCTTTTCGGTTCTATAGCTAATGTATTATATCGTTTCTTAAGAAGATTATCTTGGAAAATTTCCTTAAAATGCGTTGCTAAAATGTTAGCCTAAAAAAGTAAAAACTAGAAATAAGGCACCCTATGAAATCTACATAAAATATGCATTCGGCCATCATATTGGTCTCAATCGTACTTTTTATCATTAATTAATTGTATGATAAACACTTACCTTTTCTGTTTAGATTTCAAAGCTTTATCCGGAGGGGAACAGTGGATGTTTCTTAAGTTAAACCAGCTGAACCATGTGTTTATTTACATATAGGCGCCAAAAATGTCGGTTATAATTGTACTAATGATAAAATATGTCCATAGTATTTGTTTCAATAGGTATAATAAAGGAAGAATAATTATGACTTTAATTTTTATTTAAAAAGTTTGCAAATAAAAAAGGAGAATAAAGAAAAAATATTGCACATCTAAAACTAGACAAATAAAACATAAATAACAATTCTTGGAATACGAAAACCTAAAAGGCATACTTTTATAGAGTGAGTCATTTACCCTGAGACAATGAAATATCTTGACTGAATATCATTATTTTGGAAAAATATTAAAATTTTGTATGTTTTCGAAGGACCTTGAAATACATTTTTGATCAAATATGGAAAAAGCGTAATCTTGATGTTAATTTTCTCTGGTAATATATATTTTATTGGCTTATGATAAAGATTCACCCTTTACAATTTATTAAAACGATAATGTGTATAACTTATTAAAATGATAATGAACAACTTATTTATTTTTGCCGGTATAGATATTTTGTACGTAAACTTTAATTTTGAGCCAGTCTTTGTTCTGAAGTTCCTCTGGATATTTTTCTTTCAATTCTAAGCATTCAAACTTTTTTGGTGGCTTCTTACGTTTAATGTGTTTTGCAAAAAACTTTTTAACTGTTCCTTTCTGATTTTCTGTCCAAGGAACTAATACTCGTTTTTTCGCTTTACTATCACTGGTACTTGGTCTACTTTCTTCAGTTGCGTTGATATCTATTTCTTCTGGAGGTTCTATAGGGGAAGGAGTTTCTTCTCTACCGTTGCTCTCTTCGGGTGCAAGCAGATTTTCATCTAAATCTACTTCAATTTCTTCAATTGACTTTCCTTTGAATTTAGACGAATCCCCTTTTTCCATTAATAGCAATAACTTGGATATCTTAGCAGTTTGGTAGACATCATCTGGTAATCTGTAGGAGCCTCGGTGTACTCCCACAGTATGGCCCATAAATGTAGCTAACTGTTCAATGTCACAATCAGTCATATTGAATAGTTGACTAAGAGTGGCCAGGTGCTTTCTCAGTCTCGTAGATGTTAAAGCTTGAGGGTTCTTAGCCCCAGACGCTTTTGCGTATTTTTGTAATACTTTACAACCATACAATGGTTCAGAACTACTTGGATTCGCAAAAAGATATGGGTTTTCTTTATCAAAAACACTTTTACGATTATTTAAAATAACATCGATGTGTTTTTGGACATCTAAGCTAAATAGAACTGGTACACCTCGACCTCTTTTGCCTTTAATTACGATTCGTTTTAGGGATTTCATTAAAATTTTTTCTGATGGACCGACAGCCTCAGAAAATTCTTCGTATTTTTGGTTATCTTCGGTATCTGATTGGAGATATATATGTATCGGCAATCGTTGGAGTTCACCTGGCCTACGTCTATTAAGTAAAATAAGTCTGCAATAAATAGTTTCTATGAGTGTAACGTATGCGGTTTTGTCCTTGTTATTATTTTCTAATTTTTCCACAGCGTTGTTTGCAGTCTTTATGAGATATTCTTTCATTATCTTCAGATCACTAGCTAGGGGAATAAGTGTAATTTTATTCCACTTATTCATATTTAAATCACCTGCTGCTTTACTAGAAACGTCATACTTCCAGTTAGTATCAATTAAATGGATCAAAGATCGCAAATCAGCTTCCGCTTCAGCAGTAGAAATAGTGGAATGTACGTACTTTCTTTTTAATATATAAACTATGGCCAAATCGCAGCATTGTTTTAAAGTAGTTCCCAAATTAAGAGCTAATGATGGTGCTTCGTAATAATCACGTTCTACGTTGTATCTTGCAATAATTTTCGTGGCAGAAACTAAAACATCAAAATATTTTGGTTTTAATGCATCAAAAAAACTTTTTACTGAAGGCACAAGTTTCTTAATTTCAATAAATAGTTTTGAAAGTTCTCTCATTTTCCTCAAGGCGACAACAGCAAAATGCTTTTCTCTATGTATTTTTATATATCGTGCACCGAAAGCGCATATTAAATGATCTTTCTTAGCTTGAAAAGATATCTCATCAGCTCTCATTCTCGGAAACACTTCTGCCACTAATTGAGGATCGATATTCAAATTTTGAAGCAGTAAGTTCTGTCCACTACCACGAGGGTTTTTGTCAGTATCTGGACAACACTTTTTCTTATGTCGCCAAAGTTGTTTAGAACTGTAAAAGCCCATGCAACCGCTGCAGGGCAATAGTTCTGCTTGTGATGTTTTTATTGCTTTCTTTATATTGTTACTATTTAAAAAATTTCCTCTCTTTCTTAATAATGCTAACAGGTATTTTCTTTCTTTGGACCCCATTTTTAATGAGCAAATTCTTTGTACTTCCCTTTCTGATGAATGATTTCTTTCTATATGCCTACTAAAGTTTAAAACGAAATTCTCACAGTAAAAACAAAAATCTTTGCCTTTATTTCCCTTCCTTTTCTCCCCATTGAGTTTCAATTTTAAAGATTTACAGGAGAGTGATATATCAAAAGCATTAGAAGCAGAAGCACTGCTAGTAATGATATTATTTTCTTGTACTTCAGAGGGCGGTATGGTATGGTAATTTGCATCAGGATCATGATGTATGGTCGCTAGTGGTTCCTTAGAATTTGAATCATGATCATGATGCATGGTCATTAGCGGGTCATTGGAATCTGAATCGTGACCTTCTAAATTAGTTTCTGATACCTAAAAGATTTAAGCATGATATTCGGTAAAACTGTTGATAACGTAGAGTTATCCATTAGACATAACGTGTTATACATAAATTTATTCGTATTTCAATCGTTACAAATCAATATCCTCACTCCTATGTTCTATAATCAGTTCTTACACTATCGAAAGCTATGTAATTAGAACATCTAGTGATATTTGATAAAACTGTTGATAAAGTAGTTATCATTAAATTTCAGTAAAAAGTTTCAACGAATTAGATTTATCTATACCTTTACGTTTGTATTTGTAATTGTTGATCATATATTTAAAGCATTAGTTTTAATTTATCAATAGTAATTGTTTACTTTTCAATAATAATGTAACGGTTTTCAATTGTAAGAGCATTTCTTTCAAATATACTTATTTCTTTGAAACTTTCATCATGTGTAATCAAGTATACATCAAAAAAAGTTTATGAAAGTACTTACCCATTGAATATAACACAACTGTTACGTCACAATTAATTCATATTTCCATCGTTACAAATCAATATCCTCTCACTCACTCTTCTGTTCAAGAAGCTTTACAAGACGAAATGTATTATATATAGAGCAGATACTATAAAATATTCAAGTGTATATACCTTTAATTATTAATCGAGTCAATCGGTTCATCGAAATATTGTTTAAACAATAAGCGTATGTGTGTGTATTCGTTGTCGGAGGTGCTGGGTAAAATTGCATTGTAATCACACACGTCGTTGTATATACGTACAAGTATTTTCTTTAGCGTGTTAGTAGTACGATGTATGGATGGAGTAAGATGTAAAGCGCGCGAATTGGATATAGAGGAACGATGGGTACAAGTTTAAGGTAATGTAGACATGTATGCGCGATATCAGCAAATTGCAAAGTTGTTGGCGTAACTGTCGGTGTTCACCGTCGACGACAAGTGATGTCTGTATGTGATCAACTTATACATGATAGCTTGCAGAATTATTGGTAAGTATGAATGTTGTGGTAGGTTATCTCGAATACAAAAGTCAAAGTAGTGTGTGTATATGTATATGTGTGAAGCTATCCAACAAAAGTAACTTGGAGCTAATGCTGCGTCTGCAATTTGCTCGATGTAGACGGAGTAAGATGGAAAGCGCAAAGCATGTGAATTTGAATACATAGACATAGAGGAACGTTAACAGGTTTAATTAAGACATGTGTGCGTAATGTAGACATGTATGCGCGATATCAGCGAATTGTAAATTTGTCGATGTATATGTATAACTGTAGGTGTTCACCGTCGACGACAAGTGATGTGTGTATGTGATGAACTTACACATGATAGTTTACAGAATTATTGGAAGGTATGAATGTTGTGGCAGGTTATCTCGAAAACAAAATTAAAGTAGTGTGTGTATATGTATATGTGTGAAGCAATCCAACAAAAGTAACGTGGAGCTAATGCTGCGTCTGCAATTTGCTCGATGTAGACGGAGTAAGATGGAAAACGCAAAGCATGTGAATTTGAATACATAGACATAGAGGAATGGTTACAGGTTTAATTAAGACGTGTGTGCGTAATGTAGACATGTATGCGCGATATCAGCGAATTGTAAAGTTGTCGATGTATAGGCACTGAACGACAAGTGATGTTTGTCTGTGTATGATGAACTTATACATGATAGCTTATTGTTCGGTAAAGCAGAGTATGTATGTGTGTGTGTGTGCGTGTGTGTGTGTGTGTGTGTGTGTGTGTGAAGGTTTCCACGCATGCAATAAAAGTCACGTGAAGCTAATGCTGCGTTTGCAATTCATATTTGCTATTTAACCGACCTCCTCGCTCTCTACAGCACCATTCCACCTATTTCAACAACCGTTGTCACAGCATCGGAAGGCTTTCAAGCAGATGTCACCCGACGTGGTTTACGCAATCGCTACTATAGTAGACATTTCAATCAACCGACAACGTCGAAAAGACGTAATCGTTGATAAAATGCATCCTCTACTGTAGTAGACATATGAATCAGAAAAAGACCCGATCGTTGATAAATACACTCTCTACTGTAGTAGACATATGACCTTGAACAACATTCCATCAGTTGCAATTACGTCACAATTGTCACAAATCGAAACCCTCTCATCCTCTGGGGTAGAAACGGCCCTACTGTAGTAAACATATGAATCATGAAAAGACACAATCGTCGATAAATACATTGTCTACTGTGGTAGAAATATGACCTTGAACGACATTCTATCAATTACAATTACGTCATAATTGTCAGAAATCACAACCCTCTCATCCTCTGGCGTAGAAACGGCCATCTACCCCTACTCAAGTTCGCCGCTAATTACGCGGATATCCTTAATAAATTGCGATGAATTAAAATTCCCTTAAGATCGACAATTATTTTGGCTTGTCGGTGACAAGTCATTCGGTATCTATTTGATTAAGATCGACTGTTTAACTTGGCTTATGGCAAACATCCACTCCTTTAATTTGAACTAGTAAAGGCGTCTGAAGTTATCTTTACATTAAAACCTTAGTTTGGAATATAACATTTAAGATAATAATCTGATACTCAATGAAACAAAACTTCCCAAAACATAACCACTAATGTTTCTATCTTATAGGATTTGCAATCTACACTCAACAATACTTTGTCAACCCATATAAAAATCACAACATTATTAAAAAAACTGTCAGAAAACTTTCCGACTGTACGTCCTTTAATAAATGAGCATCCTTCTCCAAAATCAAAATAAAAATGGAAACGACTCACCGGGATGCATAACCAAACCTTTGAGGCTCCAACAACTGTGCACATACTGGCACATCCTTCATGTTTCCTACTATTCTCCCCGCTGGTAGATGGACCAACCTCAGTAGGACACTTACCAGCTATAAAGCAACTAATTCCACAATTTAAACACACCACTTCCTTATAGAATAATAATTCGGGGTCTCCATGAGACTGATGCACTGATAATGGTAACTTCGCACTTTCCTTCATCGAATTGCACTCTTTTACTTTGTGCCCGATTTTCCCACAAAAATTACACTTCACAGAAAACCGTAGACGTTTAGCTAGCTACATGGAAAGATCTTCGTGGGGTGTTGCAATTCTTCGTTCAGTGAATGAAAACGCTTTTAATTTCTTTTGTAACTGGCTATGGTTTTGATTTCCGTTGTAAAAGCCTACACATGTAACCATGAATCAAACTATGCAGTATGCAGATACAGCTATTTTCTTTTTTCTACACTTATTAACTTTCATCTCGATGTTAATGAAGACAAAGACGCACTATACTGCACTACATCTCATTTTCATTATCGGTGCTGCTGTTGTTTCTTTCCCGTCAAGTCGAGCAGTAAAAAGGTTTCTTAATTCTCACCATGTGATACCTGTAGAACACACCTGGGATAGACGACATTGAGTTGCACTATCTTTAAACACTTTGCTAAGCGCCATAATAAGCGCACTACCCTCAAGAGCATTTTCTGATATGCAAATGTCGACCGTTGAGCACTATGCACGATAATCTGCACTGTTATTTTCTGGGTCGAAAAGAGGTAAATCACTTTCTTTCGCAAACGATTGTGGGCTCTTCGTTTCTAGTATTAACACCATAAATTTTTTCATTTTCATAAGCACTCGCCATTTGTTTTGTGAATTTTCTGTTGGTGGCTCGGAAGATTCAGATCGTTCAGATCCCACTCCTGATGTCGGAACAGGCATAATTTCTCGATTGGTAGTATTTACATGATTATTATCCATGATAATTAAAATAACAAGAACACTGAGTACAACTGGACATAATAACAATCTTTCAATTTTATTACAAGTCGAAAACGAATACACGGGCTGTCCGTTCTATTTCGCAGTCAATACCGAAGTGCCCTCTTCAGCCGCCCCCTGCGGCAGGGATCATCCCAACACATGGCCCCTTTTCCTAAATTTCTCAGAAACACCACTACAGGACAGCCCGTGTCTACGTTCGATGATCTCACTCGTCATCTCGACTTTAAACATGGTTTCTAAATCTTATTATTCTGCTAATACAAACAATATCGACATCTGTAACCTAATAGCCTTTTAAAAAGGAACATGCACTAAACTTAAGGGTGACAGTAAATTGTGCCTCTATGTCACCATAAATAAGAAATAATCGCCTTCAGACGCCATCTCCGACATATCAAATTTTTTTTTGTAGGAAGGCAATTTCAATAAAATCATCATCAAAATCATTTTTGTACTTAAGAGTGCTACACCTGCCTCAAACTTGACTTCCACCACGGAATTTAGATTAAAGTCCTTCAGTGGATCATATTGTTTCCGTGGTACTCTCTTCTTTTTTTCCCAATTATGAAAGGTATTTACTTCTTAAACTCGCACATTTTTACGTGATGATTCTACCGCAGCTTTTAGGTCTTTAAAATCGTAAACATTTCTTATCTTATTAATTTTTTTTCAATATTGCCACGGATTCCGTCAGCACTCATTTTTGCCTTTTGTTAAGTAACGAATTGAATCCACAATGTTTTGTCCATTTCGTCCGGCTATAGCTTCCTGCCACATTGAACAATAGTTTTGAATTTTTGAATCCTTTTTTAGAGATGCAAAAGTTTCATTAAAGACTACCAGTCTGCTTGTAAAATAACTTTCCTTTGCAGCCGGCATATTAGGAAGTAGTATTACTTTTTGAAGGTCCATGGAATATATCCTTGTTGTCTTTGTATCGGGAATTAGTGCATCTGACTTATATTTGTTTGTAGCTTTAGAAGCCATAACTTTGTGAGAAGTCCAACGTTCTACAATATCTCTAGCTAGGTCTACATTTAAAGTTTCAACTTCTGTTTCTTGTAAGCGAAAGACATTGCAATCTTCACACATATCAGATTGAGGCGTGCATAAAGAAATATGCATGTCCTTAATTGTGAGCCTGTATGTTTCTATTTTACAAACTCCATGATTTTGTAAGTTAAAGTCAGCAAACATTGTCTTAAGTGTCAGTTCTCGTGGTAAATATTAGCAGCATTATGTCTGCGGTAATGAGCAACACATGGATTATAACTTTCTAAATGCTTTTTTATCAGCTCTCGATCACATTTGGGTTTCGGCTGAACGCCCCTGTTTTCTTTTACTGCCGCACAAATGGGTTCATTTTTCATAACATGACATAATTCTGTTATGACAGAATCATTACTATAACCAAGAGTATTGAGAAAGAATGTGCGGCATATTCTAACATTTTTATAGTCTTTCGGTAGAAAAAATAAACGACTGTTCTTTTTTCTGAAATTTGTACTAGCCTGCACCACTGTTCTACGGTTGATATCGATAAGCTGTACATTTTTTGCTAACCATTTACGTCTTGATGTGTATTCCAGTGACCAGTATTTATCCTAAAGGAAATTACGATCATCATCTGTAAATGCATTGCAATCCTTTTTGCACTTTTCTGAACAACGACCTCTCATTTTAAGTTTTGATATATCACTCACTAGTTTTTCACGTTTACTTAACTTAGGGTATTTCACACCATTTTTTCGACGACGTTTCACTACTGGAAAATCGGAAAGATGTCCTATTTCTTTGTTTTCCTCTTCATTAGCATCCTTTGGTGTAATCGAATTCGTTATGTATAGTAGGGTAAGATAGCCGTTTCTATTTCGGAGGGCGAGAAGGTTTCGATTTGTGACAATTGTGACGTAATTGTAATTGATAGAATGTGGTTCAAGGTCATGATTGATATGTCTACTACAGTAGAGGGTATATTTTATCAACGATTGTGTCTTTTCGACGTTGTCGGTCAATGTTGATTGAAATGTCTACTACAGTAGAGAGTAGCGATTGCGTAAACCACGCCTACGCAGTCGGGTGAAATCTGCCTGAAAGCCTTCCGATGCTGTGACAACGGTTGAAATAGGTGGAATGGTGTTGTAGAGAGCGAGGTGGTCGGTTAAATAGCAAATATGAATTGCAGACGCAGCATTAGCTCCACGTTACTTTTGTTGCATGCATGGATACCTTCACACACACACACATACATACTTTGCTTTACCATTTACTATTGTATTGTAATATTGTATAACACGCTGTTATACATCGGTTCATATGTATCGAAACTGTTTAAACAATAAGTGCGTGTGTGTATTAGTTGTCGGTTGTCTGGTAAAATTGCATTATAATCTTGTTTGACACGCTGTTATACATCGGTTTATATGTATCGAAACTGTTAAAACAATAAGCGTGTATGTATTTGTTGTCGATTATGTATTACCACATCCATTATTAAATCATCTACACACTTCAATAATGGTGTGTACGCGTTCTTTATGTTAATGATGGAGAATTTTTTGTTCCTGACTAGAACTGATCCGTTTGTTAACATTTCCTTTAAAAAATATATATCATTTCGTATGTAGTTATAATTTGTTTCGTTTAAAATTAAACGGTTACCTCCACTTTTTCACCACAAGCTTTTCAAAAATCGCAAACGAAGGTGTCGCACAGTTGTTGTCTTTCGAAAATGAAATACAAAATATCAAACGATGTATCTTGTAGTAATGTTAACCATTTGAATATTTCCTTTGATACTTCAACTCCGAACCTCGAACACACCACTTCTACACTATCTAAATCAGTAGGTAGTATTGCTCTTCGTAAATTCTTAATGAGAATTCGTCTTTCTGCTTCATACAGCTCATAGGATTTTTTATGAAAATTCGATTTCTAAATCGTCTGAATCGCTCTCCTCGCTTACTAAATAGCCTGTTATTACAAGTTTATCGTATCCACCTTTCAACTCAAACTTGCACCACGTCTTCTAACTCTGATGCAACCAAATGTTTTCTTTCAGATAAGAAGCCGTCTTTGAAAAATTTCTTCAACTACATAACTTTCAACCATTACTTCTAAGTCTTTAACTTTCAATGCAATAACTAACGATTACAACTGATTAAACTCGCCACGTTTAATCTTATTTATAATCATACTTTTTGGGGGGAGGGGGTACACAAATTTGTTAACCATTTTTGAATACAATTGACTACATTTCATAAAACGTTTCTTTTATGGATCCAACTGTTATGAGATTTATCAAGCCCTAACCATTTCATGTAAACCATATCACCTCTACGTCGTAGTACTCGCTCCACCAAAAACACATCTGGATGAGTAGCTTTCTGTAATTCCATACCATAAAATCCTTCTTTTATATCTTCCCCATTATCATCTTTTAAGTAATACATAATTGGATCAGATAATTTTATACGGCTCATTGTAAATAGTTCGTTGGACCAATTCGGTGTATAACCTTTCCTAAACAATTCACGATATTTACTTATTCGTACTTCGTATTTCAAAAGTTTTTCTTCGTTTCGTCTAGTGACATTGTTTGGTTTCATTCCGATAGTTCTATGAACCTTATTGTTGTATTCATTTACTATATCTTGTAATATATTCAACCATTTGTAGGATCCTTGTAAACTAAAGCGTTGCCACATTTTTTATTTTAGTGTTCTATTTACTCGTTCCACAACTGACGCCTTCTTCGCGCTATACGTTGAGTAATGGTTAATTTTATATTTTTGTATCACTTTTCTGGCTTGTTCGTTATAAAATTCTTTTCCCAAGTCAGTTTGCATATTCTTAGGAATACGTTTACTTCTTTTTAGAATTAACTGTAAAGCTCTGCCAACATCTTCACCGGTTTTACGTTTTACCGCTTGAGCCCATACAAATTTTGAGTAAACATCTATTATCACTAAAATGTATCGGAAACCTTTATTTTCTCTTGCATACAGAATCATTTCAACTAAATCGGCTTGATGAAGATCATCCAATCCTTTAACAACTACCTTACGACGTGTGAAATTAATCCTAGCGGGTTTATGTAGTTCTTTTACAACTTCTACTTTCACGTTCGACATTTTTTCTTTTTTTCTAATCATGAACTACGGTTGTTGATTTAGAACTGCTCGGTTTTGCGTTACCTACTGCTCTTTGTTCTAAAGTATTTAACCTTACATTAATCTCCTTCGCTTCTTTTTTTAGTGATTCAATCATTACCACTAGTTCCTTTTTGAGATCATCTTTCTTTTTATCGGTTCCTTTATCTGCAAACTCCATAACTTTTTTACATTCATCTTGAATGAAGGGTTTTATTAATTCAACGGTCATATCTATATCTCTTTTTATGTCGTGCTCAATCTCAGTTTTCAGTTTCTTCGACAATTCTTACTCACCTTTTCTAGTAAACAATTCTACACCTTTACACGCTTGTTTTATTTTTGTTAAAATAGAGTCCATGATTGTACCGCCATTCCTTTCTATTAAATCATTCACCCAGTTTGTTACATGCTTATCCTTCACTGCTCCAGTTCTCAAGTTCTCTTTGCAAATTTTTCATCATGATCTCTGTAGTATTGTTAAAACTACTCGTCAACTTTATACCAACTTTAGAGAGAATTGTTGTGAATTCTTTTTTTAAATCGTTCAGCTTTCTATCACCTTCACTAACAGCAGTTTCCTTTACCTTTTCACATTCGATTCTTATATGCTCTTTTGTTAAACTATCCTTTTCATCTACATAATTTTTTGTAGCTGCATGAAATCCTGCTTAAGGCTCATTCAAATGTATAATACGTCTATTAGCCACGTCGATAAAATATAACACTTTATCGAATGCCTTTCTTATATCCACCACATCATCTTGTGCTAAAAGGAGTTTCATTTTTTTTTTTCTAAAATCGTACATTAACAGCGTCATGCTCCTGCTGAGGATCCTCGATTCTAGTTAATCGGTTATGATTAAAATCGTGAGCATTGCTAACTGCTAGCGAATATGATCGCTTTTTGTCTAACCCACGTGCGAACTTATCAACCGTCATTGTCTAACTAATCATTCTAACAGTTTGTTTATTCGATTATATTGCACTCACGCAACTCTTCTAAAATTGATTGGATTTCGTTTTCATGATTTGTGTTGCCTGCTTGTTGAGAAGCAACCAATAACTTTAAACGATCACACAATTCATTAACGTCATCAAAATATTTGTATTCTATCGGCTTTTCATTGTAAGTCAACAACGACAAGCCTCTACCTTTATTACAAGGCTTCGTTGTTTGCTGCCTTAAATTGTATACTGCTCCCGTACGTTTTAATATATCCGCATAGTCTCTCCGTTCTTTATATGATGTCGGATATTCGGAGCTTAATTTAAACAGTTGCTCATATAATCCTACAGTACCTGTGTTCTTAAATTTTCCATCGATTAAGACGTCTGGTCCGTCAAAATCTACTTCAGAATCACTGATAAAGAATTTATTTGTGTCCCATTCTAATCGAACTTTGTCAAGACGGGGATTCACAATGTCAGTGTTAAATATACTACTGTCATACTCTTTAATAATTCCTTCTATAAAGTCTCGAGGTAGAGGATTGAATTCCTCCAAATATTCTCCAAATCGAGAGCTATTGACATAATCTAAGTATTCTTTTTTTGCTTGTTCGAACACACTTTCATCCGTTGATGGGTTAACTTCATATACACTTTCTTCCCTTAAGAAGGAAGGATGACCTTGAAGTATGGTGGCTAGAGCATTCGAAGGATCAAGTTTTCCAATTTTGATTGGAGTTGATGACGCTGGAACATCACCTTTCAACCAATTAGTAACGTCTGGTTTTAATTCCTTTTTGATCTCTTCACCCAGCTCAGATTTCAAGTGAAGAAGCGATTTTGTAATTGGTTGGTATGCTTGTTGTAATAGGAGATTCTGTCCTACCATCGATTCCTTTAGCATTTTCAATTTTCTCTTTACTGCTTTCCTAACTTTGATTAGTTCTTTCTTTGCTTTCACATCCATGCTGTTGTTATATACGTCTTTTAACAACTGATTTCATTTCTATCACTTACATTACTATATATTTATCGAATCCTATACGATATCTCCCTTCATTTATACCACAATTCTTGTTAATCACTAGAAATCCGAATTTCTCTTTCCAACATTCTCCACATATACTTTTAAATTAATCAAAAGTCATCTCTACAGTGACATGATCAGAGAAAACGTGTTTAAGATTTAATTCGTCTTGTTTAAACAGTATTATTAAATTAGCGTTATCTCTAATTAAATGTTTAGGGATTTGAGCATATGTTTGGTTTAAATAAAAAGTGTCGATTGAGTTATGTCTTCCCATACTAAAGTATTCCCTTATCTTATTCTGATTATCATTCGCAACATCATCAAAGATGAATACAGAATTAGGTCTCGCCTCTGATGGACCAATTACTTCATAATAATCAATTCCAGCAATTGGTTGTAATAATTCAGCTAAATACTTATATTTTGGTTGATATAACGATTTTGAATAAACATACACGTTTTCAAACCGTTGGTTGCTCCAATAGTCCTATAATCACAGTTTGAAGGTCCAGCGACGATGCATCTTAATGTGGATGGTAGTAGAGGACCATGACCATTTATTTTCGTTGCGATGTTGAAGTCGCGATTGGTTATTGGTAGATCAGATGGATGTGGTACTATCCGCATGTTTATTCGTTATTAAGCGATTTGGATGTGTTACCTACAGATATATAAAACTAGTAACAACTGCGAAACTTGTTCTTAAGAAAAAGAAGCCTCTGCAGTTGTAAGATGCAGCTAAAATTGCATTAAATCAAATTAAAAGACTTGGAAAGAGATCTAAATATCCTAGAATCATTCCAATTCCAAAGCCAGGTGGTTTTCTACCGTTAATTCCGATTTTCGCGGGATTATCAGCTCTTTCTGGTGGTGCTACTGGGAAAGCTAAAGCTGTATGTAGCACTGCAAGGCATGATACTGCGAGGACTCATGAAACATACCAGTCTTATGACAGAGGTATCCTTGTCTACAATTAGAACCAAGTTCGGTTAAACACACACACACACACACACACACACACACACACACACACACACACACACACACACCACGCACGCACGCACGCACGCACGCACGCACGCACGCACGCACGCACGCACGCACGCACGCACGCACGCACGCACGCACGCACGCACGCACGCACGCACGCACGCACGCACGCACCACCACACACACACACACACACCACACACACACACACACACACACACACACACACACACACACACCACACACACACACACCACACACCACACACACACACACACACACACACACACACACACACACACACACACACACACACACACACACACACACACACACACACACACACACACACACACACACACACACACACACACACACACACACACACACACACACACACACACACACACACACACACACACACACATTTGCCAGAGGGGGTGGAAGGGATAGGGGGTCATCCAATTCGTAAACAATGGCTGTCTGCTATGGGTCTCGAACTTCTACACCGACTTAGTTAATTTTTTATTTTAGGTAGATTTTAAGTTATTTTATACTAATATAATTATAAGTTTAGAATTAGTTATGTATTATAAGTTTAGAATTAGTTATGTTATCATTAATTTAATAATAATATTAATAAACTTTTTATAACTACATCCTTTTTAATTTTTAAACCAATCTATAACACAGTGATCTCATACATAATTTTCGTCTCCAAAGTGTGCTACAGATATGTTATAACAACATTACTAAAAGAAAAATACTAGTAAATTAAAAAACCAAACTCAACATAAAGTGATTATATAAGTTTTAAGAAAACAAGAGCATTGTGTATACGAAAATCAAAAGAATGTTATAGACAGTATATTGATAGTATTGAACATTTGGTAAGCAAAAATATCAAAGCATTTTGGAATTATTTGAATAACAAAAATTATAATAGTTTTCCTTCCAAAATGCATTTAAACAATAACTCGGTTGAAAATACTGATAATATTTTGGACCTGTTTGCTACTTTCTTTGAGGGTGTATATAAATCTGATAATTTCTCAGTAGATCAATCTGATGTAATAAAAGCTATTGATAACTTAAATTCTACTCAGTCTGTTGGTCCAGATATGTTGCCTCTTACATTTTTTAAAAGCTGTAAAAATAATATTAGTGAACCTTTGGCATTCTTATTCAATAGCTCTTTGTCACAAAAAACTGTCCCTTATTCCATGAAAAAATCGTTTGTTAATCCAAGTCGAATATTAGTAATTATAGACCAATTACCTTGATAAATTTTCTTGTTAAGATCTTTGAATATATCATTTATAATAACTTATGTGAAACAGTCTTCAAAAGGCATTTGACACAGTGGATCATGGATTGCTATTGAAGAAGTTACTAGATTTTAGAATGAACGATAATTTAATTGCTTGGTTTCAATCATATTTATCTGATAGAGAACTTTTTGTGAGATTTAAAAATTCTGTTTCTACATCATTTTCTGCGACTTCCGGCGTTCCACAAGGCACTATACTTGGCCCTTTATTATTTTTTATTTTTATTAATGATTTGCCAAACTGTATATCTTTTGCTAAAATTTTATTATATGCAGTTGACAAAAATATTTGCTACCGTTTCATCTAATGAGGACGCCTATAGGTTGCAGAGTGATCTGGATAAGATTATATTTTGGGCTAGATGTAATAATATGAATTTAAATATAAAAAAATGTAATGTAATGTCTTTTCATAGAAGAGGAATATTTACACCATTTAATTATTGTATTGATGCATCAGTTTTAAATAGGATCAATCAATTTAAGGATCTTGGTGTAGTATATAATGATGAATTTAATTTTAATGATCATGTTAGATCTATCACTTCACAGGCTAATAGAGTTCTTGGTTTCAATTTTAGATATACAAAGGAATTTAAAAATTTCAATACACTCTTATATCTGTTTAGAACTCTTGTTATTCCAATACTAACATACTGTTCTCCTATTTGGAATCCTAATTATGACGTATATTTAAAAAGATTAAATTCTATTCAACACAAATTTCTAAGGCGTCTTACCTATAGAATGGGTAATCCTATGCCTGTTAATGATCATAATTATTCTATTATTTCTAGAAATGTTTTCTTACCATCAATTGAATCATTGCTTAGATATTTAAATATGCTTACTGTCTAGATTTTGAATAGATCATTTTAGTGCAGTGACTTATCTAACATGTTTATTACTAAGACTTCATATTATGACATGAGAAATCAAAGAGACTTGATTGAGAAGCCTGTACTATCTAATTACTTGTATTTTGCATCTTCGTATAGATTAACACGAAATTGGAATCTAGTTCCTTCCGAGTTGAAATCAATAAATGATTATTATAGGTTTAAGAGAGAACTCAAAGAGAGAACATTTATATTTTGTTGATGGTGGTGGCGTTGCTCTATTATACTCTATACTTTTATGTACTCATAATTTGTTAATTATTTTGTAAAAAGGACTTCTTAGTCCGTTGTTGATTTAAATAAATAAATAAATAAAGTTTTGACACAACTAAACAATTAACTGGAGAATAATATCACTTTATCCACGACCTGTCGAATGCAGTATGTTCGTTTACTTCTCTTAAAAAACAACTTATTCGTTTTTAAAAGCTTGTATAATCAATACACACAACACAGAACTTGTTTTACATTTTTAAAACGTTTATGAATGCTGAATATTAAGTGCCACACTTAATAATGGGTACCTAAGTGGTTTAGTTCAACCTTTATCAGTAGGTGGTACTAGACTTTGGAAGCGTAAGAATATAGAGGGGAATTACTAATGCTGAGCAAACAGATGAAAACAAATCGCATAAATAGACAATTTTACCCAATTTTACTTAAGCATAATCTACTCATTATAATTCTAAATAGAAATTTTTAGTCTACAACGTTCATACCTATCACTTTTACCACAACCTAACAATAATTCTGCAAGCTGTAATTTTATGTTTGTCGATGACTCTCCCTTAAAGCAAGCCTGGCTGTAGTATACTTTCATCACACATATCTCCTGTTGTCAGTGGTCTTCCGCATTCGTAACAATGATGATGGTGTCTCCCGTGCAGGTGTAATATGAAAACGAGTCTACATCCTCACATTTACAAACCTCCTCCCCTACATCGCCTTCCATGTAACAACTGTTACACAACAACAGCGTTGTATTTTCATATACGTTTAACAATACTCTTCCTTCGATGCATGTATATTGATTAATATTTTCACACACACTATGTCTTAGAATATGCTCCAGTAAGGTAATACTCTCCAAAATATACTTATGTTGTACATAACCATTAACTTTTTGTTTCCCACTGTTTTTACATCTCTCACCGCTCATAGGTAAAAACTATCTGTAACTGTTAGGAATATTCAAACCTGATCGCCATGATTGTACCCACTCATCCTCACATACATCTACACCGAAGTCTGTGCAATATAATATAGGTAGTCTATCGACTCCTCTACCACTAATCAATTCTGATAACGAACGGTTCTCGAACCATGATGTTCTACGAACGAATCCTATGCTGCTTACATCACTGCTCCTTGTATAACTTATTCGTTCTATATTAACTACCCAACGATTCTCGCTTCACCTCACTCTCATCTTTTTTCCTCTTCCAAAACTTTTCGCTCCACTCACACCCCACTCCTTTAAACTTCTATAAATATCCACACCTTCCCATCATTCTGCAGAAGACTTCGTCGCTTCTCCTACGTGTTCCACCAACTTCGAGTATTCAACATCTTCCTATTATACGTCCGCTTCTTCGGCTTCATGACTATACCTTTACCACCTCCTGATATCGTTCGCGATGTACTCGCCATAGGCACTATCGCTGTTTCGCTGACTACATTTCCTCAATCGACTGCTGTTGTCATCGATTTCTCATTGTTGAAGAACTCGTCCAACTCCGCTGACAGCTCAGAATCATCCAGATTATGCAATGGTAAATCACCTTGAACACCTTGTATCTGCTCAGCCATTTTACTTAATCGTTTTCTCTGTATATACCATTGATACCTCTCTCTACTAGGACTTCTGAACTTATCAATCGTTTCCTCCGTAATTCTCTTTTAAATATCTTCAACCCCTCTCTTAATACCCTCAACGTTTCCATTTTTCCCACTCCTCCCAATTTCCATACACTTTTAAGTCTACTACGCACAGGGTAATCCTCAGTTTTTGTCGAGATCTCTCCACACCTAATAACCGATATGATTCGTTGTCCGGACTGCGATAAATCCTTTACGCGATCTGACAATTTAAACAGACATCGAAGAACTTCGTGTCGTAAACGGGCACAGCGCGATCCTAAGTCGTCTGTACTGACTAAAAAACTGAAGGTTGTTACACCTTCTACCTCTTCTGACCGGTGGTGTGAAACCTGTAAAATTTATGTTCCTCAGTCTTCCTACAACGGTCACTTCGCACCATACAACATAAGAAAAAGTGTTGCTCACCTCTAGAGGAGGGAATCCTATTCATACATGCTTTCCTGATTCTAACAAAACATCTACCACATCTACCAACAAACATCAGCCCCATTCATTTGCTTACTTAATGAAGTGCTCATTCGATGATTCCCTCTCCAAATTCAGATCGTATCGGGGGCCTGATTGCGCTAATCAATTTGTTAAAACTTTGGATGAAGACGTTTACGATATTTATCACCGATATTTGAAGATCACAGCTCCCATGATACCCCTATCAGATGAAGAGATACGTCTCTTCTCCGAGGCTACCTCTTGTAATATTTGTGAAGAACTGTTTCTGGATGATGACGTTAAGGTGCGAGATCATTGTCATTTGACCGGTAAAGTTTGATTAGGGGCAGCTCATTCCAGATGTACCTAACTTAAATTACAAACTTCCCAACTTTGTACCTGCTTTTTTCCATAACCTCTCCGGATATGATTGTCACTTTTTTCTAAAGGAAATGGCTGCGAACGATGTTAAATTTGACGTAGTTGCTCAAAATAAAGAAAAATACATTTCCTTTACCAAATTATTACGAGTTGATACGGTTCAAAATGATTCAGACAACTCAACTAAAAATGTGTTTGTAAAGATTAGATTTCTCCACTCCTTTCGTTTCATGGCTTCTTCCCTCGATAAGCTGTCGGAAGAGCTCGATCTTGATCAATGTGTGCAAGTGAAAAAGTATTTTCCAGATCCTCAACATTTTCAACTTATGCGTAGGAAAGGTGTTTTCCCTTATTCCTACGTGGATGATATTTCTAAGCTTGATCAAACAATGTTTCCACAGAAAGATGATTTTTTTGATAAACTAACTTCCCTCCCCATTTCCGATGAGGATTATGAAAGAGCTAGAACTGTTTGGAACGCTTTCTCTTGTTCAACTCTCGGAGAATACTCTGACCTGTACTTAAAAACAGACGTTCTGTTATTAGCAGATGTTTTCGAGAATTTCCGAGAAATATGTATTACCACTTACGACTTAGACCCAGCTCAATATTATACTGCACCATCGCTTGCGTGGGATAGCATGTTAAAATTCAGTCGTATTAATTTAGAACTTCTAACCGGCATCGATATGTTAAATATTTTTTAAAAAGGTATACGTGGAGGCATGTCAATGCGTTCAAAGAATGCATTTCGCTAACAATCCACACCTCCCAGATTATAACACCTCTCTTCCTACCTCCTACATTATGTATTTGGATGCTACTAATTTGTATGGACATAGTATGTGTCAACCCCTTCCTGTTTCCCACTTTCGTTGGTTAAACGAAACCGAAATTGATGAATTGAATGTTCTCTCTTTAGAAGCTTCTTCTGAATACGGTTATGTACTTGAAGTCGATGTTAAATATCCCCAGCACCTCCATGATTTACATGCTGATCTCCCCTTTTTAGTTGAAAATATTATTTCTCCGGCTAATGCTAATGGTAGAGTAAAAAAACTAATACCAAACCTTATGAATAAAACAAAATATATTGTTCATTACCTAACGCTGAAACAAGCTCTTCGCAATGGATTAAAACTACTTAAAATTCATAGAGTTATTGAGTTTAAACAATCCGATTGGCTTAAACCTTTCATCGATTTAAATACTCGAAAACGTAATTTGTCTGAAAATAAATTTGGGAAATCTTTCTGCAAATTAATGAATAACAGTGCTTTCGGAAAAACGATGAAGAACGTTGATAAACGAGTTGATGTCAAATTAGTAACTCATTGGCAAAATTCAGGTCGCTGCCTTGGAGCTGAGACGTTAATAGCTAAACCTAATTTCAAAAATTCTAAGATTTTCACTCCCAACTTTGTAGCCTTTCAGATGAACAAATTACGTATTGTTTACGATAAACCTCTCTATATTGGTTTTACCATTTTGGATTTGTCAAAAGTTGTTATGTATGACATCTACTACAGCTTTCTGAAACTAAAATATCACCAAAATCTTTCTTTGATGTATATGGATACAGATTCTTTCATTTTTAAAGTGTTCACTGAAAACTTTTACCGTGATATTGTTGAAATATTCATTACTTTGATACTTCTAATTATCCTCGCGATAATAGTTTCAATATTCCCATTACCACATCCGTGATGGGCGTACCCAGCTTTTGGCCTAGGGGGGGGCAAATCATATTTTTAGGTCGGATCGTCCGCGGCTGTTTTGTCACACACTCAACACACTACGCAAACACACCTACATGAAACATTAGGTATGTAAAGTAAAGAATAGAAAAATATTTCCAAAGTAATATTTCAACAATATTAAGAAAAATCTATCGCATTATGTATAATTTCAAAGCTATGTCCAATGAAGTCCAAACATGCCCAATTAGCGCTCTCTCTCTAACTCGCAGGTTTCTATATTTCTGTCTTACTTGCACTCGTACGGACATGTTTTTCGCTTTGGCAGATTGTTGGTGATGGAATTTCGTTTTGGCATTGAATATAATTTATTGTTTATGTAATTATTTTATCCTATTAAAATTTGAAGACTGATGAAATGACAAAGATGTTTTTTTTTTTGTATAAATATTTATAGTGTTCTGTTAACAATTAGGAGAGATGTAAATGTTCTGGAAAAAATTCTATGAAGAGAAAATAGTGTCAACAATAATTTCCTAAAATTTTATGACTGATACTTTAATTAAAATGAATCTTATTTCTTACCCTCCTTAAAATTTTAGGGTAGTCTACCCCGGCCACAGAGGGCTGCCAGAAGTGGCTTTTAATTTTCAGTAGGTACAGAGGATTGACTGTGGAAAATTTCGTGACTTTTGAAATGACCACCTAAAATTGGTCACTGGCTCTTGGTCTATTATAGGTAGTTAAATAAATAAAAGTAAATTTGACTAAGCATGCATTTTTATTTAATTTAAATCGCTAAACAACAACATGTCAAATAATACAAATGCTAGTCGCTCGCAACCTCTCAGCTCGCAACTCCCTACCGAAGATTTCCGAATACAGCCAAGCGTTTGAACGCGGGGGTTTTTGGCTATTGCACCGTGCATTTTGCCAGTGCCTAACTGCACGGTTTATTTAAAAGTTAGAGCATAAGGCCCCGTTTACACTTTGATTAGTAATTAGGCGAGTTCATACATGTTCTGCAGGATATCCAGGGGGGGGCAGCTGCCCCCCCTGCCCCTACCTTGGTACGCCCATGACATCCGTTATCGGTAAATTCAAAGATGAGTTTCCTAATAATCCTATTAAAGCATTCTACGGAACCGGAGCTAAAGCGTATTGTGTTGAAGCGGTTGACCAAATTGTTAAAAAAGCTAAAGGTGTTAAGAAAACGTTATTAAACTACATCTGGGAGTTGATGATTATCTTCGCGTTATTAGGGACAATTCCACCATTATAAAATGTATGAATGTTTTTGTTTCTGACTTCCATACTATGTATACCCAAATGAAAACTAAAGTAGCTCTTTGCCCTAAAGATGGTAAACGTTTCTTAATTCCCAAAACAACTAATACGCTTCCTTCCGTCGACGACAAGTGATATCTGTATGTGATGAACTTACACATGATAGCTTGCAGAATTATTGGTAGGTATTAATGTTGTGGCAGGTTATCTCGAAAACAAAAGTTAAAGTAGTTTGTGTATATGTATACATATTAGCAACAAAACTAACGTGGAGCTAATGCTGCGTCTGCAATTCATAATTGCTCGATATAGACAGAGTAAGATGGAAGAGGCAAAACGCGTGAATATGACATAGAGGAACGGGTACAGATTTAATTAAGACGTGTGCGTAAAGTAGACATGTATACGCGATATCAGCGAATTGCAAAGTTGTCGATGTATAGGTCATGAACGACAAGTGATGTTTGTCTGTGTATAATGAACTTACACACGTAAAATGATAGCTTACAGAATTATTGTTTGGTAAAGCAGAGTATGTATGTGTGTGTGTGTGAAGGTATCCATGCATGCAACAAAAGTAACGTGGAGCTAATGCTGCGTCTGCAATTCATATTTGCTATTTAACCGACCACCTCGCTCTCTACAACACCATTCCACCTATTTCAACCGTTGTCACAGTATCGGAAGGCTTTCAGGCAGATGTCGCTACTCTCTACTGTAGTAGACATTTCAATCAACATTGACCGACAACGTCGAAAAGACTCAATCGTTGATAAAATATACCCTCTACTGTAGTAGACATATCAATCATGACCTTGAACCACAACGTTGAAAAGACGCAATCGTTGATAAATATACCCTCTACTGTAGTAGACATGTCAATCATGACCTTGAGCCACATTCTATCAATTACAATTACGTCACAATTGTCACAAATCGAAACCCTCTCGACCTCCCTCCGAAATAGAAATGGCTATCTTACCCTACTCACAATTTTCTGAAAAACTTTCGTCCATATCATTGTTTTCCTCATTGTCATTAAACTGAAAATCTGGATCAGCAATACTGTCGTCATCGTCTTTATCAAAGCTAATCCCTGGAATTCTCGTTGGCCGCGGCTGAAGTGCTACAATAAAAGTTTTTATGTAAATTTTCCTATTTACTTCATAAGAAAGTAAAAGAAAATTTTAAACTGCTTATTCAGTGAACTTTTCTATAAGTGTCCCGAGATTAACTAAATATCACAAATTGCATTGGAATAAACGTCCATTAAATTTACTGAAATTGACAGATATCACCCGTAATATTGTAGTCACTCCGGGGACATCCACCCTGTATATAAACTATCATAGTTATTTTTAAACATTTTATTACTTCATATACATAGCTGTAATGACACGAATAGATATGTATTTAATAGTTTTTTAAAATCCTAACCTAAAAATAAAAAAAGGCCAATAAAATACGCTTACCTTGCTCCACTGCACATAGCAATTATCCGTTTTGCACGAGATATAGGTATAATGATTGGAGAATCCATATTTATCAAAATAGGTTTTATCAAACACAGCTTTACACTTATAATATAATATCAAGAACAGAAAAACTATGCAGTAAGAAAGCCAACTGACATAAGCCTACTGAGTGTATTATCCAAGCAAAAAAACAGTATATACCATATACTGTGTTCTTCTTTGATTATTATATGTCAGATTTTGTAACAATAACCAAAATAAAACCCAGTATCTGGTATTTACTGTGTTAATGCATGGGACTATGCAGATAATGTATTTTATCTTGGGAAAACTGAAATTAAGGTTTGTTATATGCTTATCCCTTTTATTGTTCAAGTTCTCTATTTCTCTTTGCAAATTTTTCATCATGATCTCTATAGTATTGTTAAAACTACTCGTCAACTTTATACCAACTTTAGAGAGAGTTGTTGTGAATTCTTTTCTTAAATCGTTCAGTTCACTAACAGCAGTATTCTTTACCTTATCACATTCTTTTCTTATATGCTCTTTTGTTAACTTATCCTTTTCAGCTACATACTTTTTTGTAGCCGCGTGAAATCCGGCTATAGGCTCATTCAAATGTATAATACGTTCATTCGTCACGTCGACAAAATATAACACTTTATCGAACGCCTTTCTAATATCCCCCACATTATCCTGTGATAAGAGAAGTTTCACTTTTTTTTTCTAAAAATCGTACATTAACAGCGTCATGCCCCTTCTGAGGATCCCCGATTCTAGTTAAGCGGTTATGATTAAAATCGTGAGCAATGCTAGCGAATATGATCTTTTTTTGTCTATCCCACGTCCGAACTTATCAACCGTCATTGTCTAACTAACCATTCTAACAATTTGTTTATTCGATTATATTGCACTCATGCAACTCTTCTAAAATTGATTGGATTTCGTTTTCATGATTTGTGATGCCTGCTTGTTGAGAAGCAACCAATAACTTTAAACGTTCGCACAATTCATTAGCGTCATCAAAATATTTGTATTCAATCGGCTTTTCGTTGTAAGTCAACAGCGACAAGCCTCCATCTTTAAAAGGCTTCGTTGTTTGCTGTCTTAAATTGTAGACTGCTCCGAACGTTTTAATATATCCGCATAGTCTCTCCGTTCTTAAATTGATGTCGGATATTCAGAACTTAATTTAAACAGTTGCTCCTATAATCCCACAGTACCTGTGTATTTATATTTTCCATAGATTACGACGTTTGATCCATCAAAATCTACTTCAGAATCACCGATAAAAAATTTATTTGTGTCCCATTCGTATCGAACTTTATCAAAACGGGGATTCACAATGTCAGTGTTAAATATACTACTGCCATACTCTTTGATAATTTATTCTTTATAATCTCGAGGTAGAGGATGGAATTCCTCCAAATATTCTCCAAATCGAGAGCTATTGACATAATCCAAGTATTGTTTTTTTTGCTGGTTCGGACACACTCTCATCCGTTGATGGGTTAACTACATATACACTTTCTTCCCTTAAGAAGGAAGGATGACCTTGAACTATGGTGGCTAGAGCATTCGAAGGATCAAGTTTTCCAATTTTGATTGGAGTTGATGACGCTGGAACATCACCTTTCAACCAATTAGTAACGTCTGGTTTTAATTCCTTTTTGATCTCTTCACCCAGCTCAGATTTCAAGTGAAGAAGCGATTTTGTAATTGGTTGGTATGCTTGTTGCAATAGAAGATTCTGTCTTACCATCAATTCCTTTTACATTTGCAATTTCCTCCTTACTGCTTTCCTAACTTTGATCAGTTCATTCTTTGCTTTCACATCCATGCTGTTGTAATAGTTGTCTTTTGTAGTTGTCAGGATGAACGAGAGAAAAATAACATAGGCGATTATTGATAACTATATTGATGAATAGTCAAAAGGCAACTAACTCTGTCTTGAACAATTTTTCGAAGGTTAAAAGATAATATAAAATTTTGCATGAATCATGGTCACACGGTTACCTACCGTGGACCGGCCGATTAGAAATAACTGAAACAATTATTGTATGTAACAGGAAGCACCAATATAAACAATATTAGATTCTCATAAACGTAACATAATCCGCTTCAGGAAATCGTCAAACTGCTTACAGTTCGGCCAACCCTGACAATCCAGCCGTCTCGGCTGCCAAAACACAATTTGAATTATGGGTTATAATTATCAAAAGAAAATGATTCTACAATTTATGAAATAAAAACTAACTCTACTTAATATAACAATACAATACAGAATACACAGTAAATACACAAAAAAATATTATTATTGCCCGGTTTATGCTATGTATGGTTTCATATTGTCTGGGGCCACCACACCATTATATGGTAATTGGGTAATTTGAAATCCCTCGACATCAGTGATTACATAACTATCACAATCCAATACCTTTTTTACCACGTACGGGCCTTTAAATTTTGGTATAAGCTTTTTGTTGACACCCGCAGACGTATCAACATTCTTAATCATCACGTATTCACCTTCATTGTAAACTAATGCGTCTTTACGTTTTTTATTGTAAGCATGCTCATTGGACTTTTGATTTTTTTAAATATTATTTCTAGCCTCTTCGCGAATTTGGTCTAAATTCCTTTCATCGTTACCATAATTTTCCTCTAATACGAATTTAATGCAATCATTAATTTCGCCTCGCAGATCGATTCCAAATAATAATCGACCAGGTGTATTATTTGTGGCCCTAGACACTGTACTGTTCAAAGAAAACTCAATTCTTCCGAGAACACGATCCCATTTGTTTGGTGATGCACATATCTCTGCCATCATTGGCGTTATCACTCGGTTGTAACGCTCAACCTGGCCATTTGCCCGAGGGGTACCTACTGCTATTAGGACATGTTCAATCTTTTCCGATTCCAAAAATTCTGAAAACGCGGCTGATGTAAATGCCATTCCCCTGTCCGAAACGATACGTTTGGGTTTACTGTATGCCCTGAAATAATCGGTCAGATGCTGAATGCATTCACTTGACTTTGTGGATTTGCACGGAAACAGCCTAATGAATTTCGTGAACGCATCGATCACAACTAACAGATATTTGAAACCTTTTGACGTTTTTTCAAGGGGCCCTAAATGGTCGCTATGTACCGTTTGAAATGGTATTTTCTCTTTGTCAATACTATGCAGGAATCCGTCCTGTCTTCCGGAATGAGGCGCAAATTCGATACAACGTAAACAGTTTGAAATGTACTCCTTAATTTTTTCACGCAAATTAGGAAACTAGTATATTTTTAAAATATTCTTCAATACTTTATCACAACCAACATGTCCAAGATCGTCATGACAGGTTCTAATTACATTGTTCTCCATCGATTGCGGTACATAAAAGAGAAGTTTTTTGTTTCTATCCTTCCGGTATACAAGTCCGTCACGCAATTCGAACAACTTCATTTCAGTACATTCCAGTTCGTCCCGTATTTTACAAATTTCCTGATCGCGACCCTGAGAAATTGCGAGAGTCTGATCGAATGTATAATTTTCAATAACCAAAACACTGTGACATCGACTTAAAGCATCGACATGACTCATGCGCTTACCAGGCCGATGGCATATTTCATAATCGTAATCTTGTAAAAACATAGCCCAGCGCTATATTCGTGGATTTACGTTCTGTTTACCGAGCGTTAATCTAAAACTGTCGCAATCAGTGAATATTTTAAATTTTATACCTCCAAGATATACATGGAAACGTTTGATAGCATTTACTACGGCAAGACATTCGAGTTCGAAGCTATGATATTTTGACTCCGCTGGGGTAGTAAGTTGGCTGAAATAAAACGTTGGTTTAAATACCCCGTCATCTTGTTTTTGTAATAAAATAGCCCCGAACCCCGTCGCGCTCGCGTCACAATGCAGCTCAGTTTCTGCTGTCGGTGAATAGATTGCCAAAATGGGTTTACTTGCTAATCGTTCCTTTAAAATTTTAAAAGCTTTATTTTCTTTTATTCCAAATTCAAATTTTGCATTTTTCTTTGCAATGTCATACAATGGTTTTGCAATCACCGAAAAAGCGGGAATAAATCGACGGAAGTAACTTGCCAGAGATACAAATCTTAACACTTCCTTAGTGTTCCTCGGCACCGGATAATTCAATACCGCCATAATATTTTGATCGGTAGGTCGAATTCCCTTTGAACTAACACGATATCCTAGATAATCGATTTCCTCTTGGACAAAAAAACATTTGTCCAATCGGAAAGTTAAATTAGCCTGTCCTGCCAATTTAAATACCTCACCCAGTATTTGAAGGTGTTCTTTTAAAGTTGATGTTGCAATCAAAAGGTTGTCAAAGAATTGCAACATCTCGCCTCCTTTAATTAGTTCACAAAATATTTTCTGAATAAATCTACCGAAAACTTTTGGTGCATTTGTTAAACCCAAAGGACAATACAAAAATTCAAATTGGCCCAAAGGTGTCACGAACGAAGTGAACCCTATGGAATTTTTAGCCATTTTTACATTATAATACCCGTCCTTCAAATCAAGTGAGGTAAAATAACTTTTATTTTTTAACAAATCAATGTTATCGTCAATCAATGGACTTGGGAAATTGTCTTTTTTTGTAATCTTATTCAGTTCCCTATAGTCAATACAAAGTCTGGTTTCACCATTCTTTTTCCGAACAAGAACTATGGGACTGGCATATGGCGATTCGCTGGGACGAATGATTCCCCGTTTTAATAAATCATTCAGTATTAATTGTAATTTCTCCTTATCGGAACACGAGAGTCTCCGCGGTCTAAAACTTACCACTTGATCGTGCTTAAGTTTAATCTCCATTTCGAAATCAATTGGACATGATGTGGAATCCCTAACTTTTGTATACTCTGAAAACATAGTCTTAATTTTTTCAACTTCTTGAATTTCGATATTTGGATTGATTTGCAACTTTTCCTGTTCTCTAATATCATTGTCATCAGTATTGATATTCATGATTTCGCTTACTGTCTTACTGAAATTATCTACCAAACAAATATTCTCGCGATTATCGGTATTTTTACTTATTATCGCACGATCAGTAAGTGTTACATTAATTGATGGTTGTGTTGAAAAGTCCCGTCCCAGCAAAGCCATGAATGCCATCGTCCGATCGGGTACTACATAAAATTTCATGTCAACAACAATTCCCTCAATTTCTACTTTACTATAAAATATTCCCACTATCTCTAAAAGCGAACCATTAATTCCGCGAAATTCTACATTATTTGTATTGATTTTTTGGATACTTGATGAAAGTCTAACATATTGGTAGTAAACAAAAACACATTTGTAACTTTCACAACTTTTTTATTTCACTTGACACGTGTTTCGCCAACACTGTGGCTTCTTCAGAAGTATAACTAGTACTTAAACCTACTTAGAGTACAAATCTATAAATACAGTTTTTTACGGTGGTGAGTGAGGGGTGGGGAACGGAAATAGATTCAACAACGGTGAATGGTTTATATCTACTTGATCATTGAGTAATTTGTCTGTTTTTTTATATTTATTTATTTCTTTACATTCTAATAGTGTTAATTTTATGCCTTTATTTTCTACATGTAAAATTTTTAGGTCTAAATTAAATATATGATTTTGTTCTAAAACATGTTTGGCGTAATTTGAATCAATTTTTTTATTTTTGTAAGATCTAAAATGTTCGTTTAGGCGAATTCTAAAATTTCTTCCCGTCTGACCTATATACATTTTAGGGCACGAACCACAATTGATTTAATATATCCCTGATTTTTCTAACTTATCTGCTTTGTCTTTATTATTCTTTATATATAATTTAAGATTGTTATCTGTTTTGTAAGAGACTTTTATATTGTTGTTTTTGAGGAATTTACTGATTTTTAATGTCGGTTTACCTATAAAAGTTAATACTTTGAATTTTTTATTCATATTGTCTTTGGTACCTGGGAAAATGTTTGAAAGGATCTGACTGTATGAAATTTTTTTTAATAAGGTGTCGATGATATTAGTGTCGTAATTGTTATTTATTGCTATTTGTTTTATTAAATTCAATTCTTTATTGTAGTTAGTATTAGACATAGGAACTTTAATTAATCTGTGTAACATACTGTGCGTGCTCCCTTTTTAAATTATTTATTAAAAAGTGCTGCAGATTTTGAGAAGGTTTTATTCGTTAAACTTGCTTGCTTGAAAGATTACAACCGTCTGGCTGACTTTCAAACTTACATCCTTTTTCACTAACTCTAACTTACATAAATACAACGTAACAAAAAACATCATTTCTTTGTCGGTGAAGCCGCTTTTCGGCGTGCTCGCCCTTGTCGGCGGCCGCCTTCAATATATGTTATGCACCGGCAAAGTGGAGAATCAATACACAAGTAGTAAAACTCTACATCCTCCCCCCTTTGACGGAACGTCAAAATATATATAGATTTAATCAACAATATAAATTCATAATTATAAAATCAAGTCCAAATATAAAAATACAGTCATCAGCAAATAATTGCCGATACAACAAAATAATATAGTAAAAAAAATATGAAATAACACGTTATCGCGCACTTAAGCGAAAACTATGTTTGGATCACGCACCACTTTCACTACACGAATCGGCGTCATCGAGAGGGATCACTGCCAATTTTCGGACGGACCTCTTATACGTTCCATGGGCCGTTCTCACAACAGCCACCCGAATCAGACCGTCCGGACCAGGGAACACATCCTCAACTCGTCCCATCTTCCATATCATTGGAGGCGATTCGTCAGCAAGAAGCACAAAGGTGCCTATCCGTAGATTGTCGACAGACGAGTGGTGCCATTTTTGCCGCTGCTGTAGTTGGACTAATATATCACGCTTCCACTGGATCCAAAACTGTTGCTTCAACTTCTCTAATTTTTGCCAGAGACTGAGTCGATTAGAAGGCATTTTACTTAGATCGTAATTTGGTAGATCCATCAACGATTCTCCGATCAGGAAATGTGCCGGAGTCAGGACTTGCAAATCGGAAGGATCGTTTGAGGTAGGGGTCAGTGGTCGGGAATTGATAATTGCTTCGATTTGTATAAGGAGTGTGGTGATTTCTTCGAACGTCAACAATGTGTAATTAGTAACTTTCTTTAAATGTTGTTTAACAGACCGAACGCATCGCTCCCACAAGCCTCCAAAATTGGGGGACCTGGGCGGTATAAAATTCCAAGAAATTCCCTCCTTCGATAAGTAAGGATAGATTTCAGATTGCGTGTTATTGTTGCAAATAAAATTTTGAATTTCGTTCAACCCGGTTTTCGCACCTGTAAAAGTTGTTGCATTATCGCAATAAATATGAGAGATCTTTCCGCGTCTTGCTATAAATCGCCTCAAGGCGCCTATAAAACATTCAGAGGTGAGATCACTCACTATCTCCATATGTATAGCCCTTGTGACCATACATACGAACAATGCAACTCATGCCTTGACCTTTGCCTTGCTTCGCTTACCACCCAATCTAACATAGAGTGGACCAAAGTAATCCAGGCCCACTTTCAAGAACGGTCTACAAGGCTCGAGGCGATCCCTAGGTAAATTTCCCATCTTTTGATCAATCAATTTAGAAGATGAACGAAAACAAGTTAAGCACGAGTTTATAATTTTCCTTACTTGAGCCTTTGCTCTTAATGGCCAATACTTTGCTCTTAGCGTCGCTAAAGTTTGGGTCACACCCGCATGAAGTAAAGATAAGTGTTGAAATTTAATTAATAATTGCGTTACGTGATGGTTTGAAGGTAAGATTATAGGATATTTTCTGTTATACGGAAGGGATGATTCCTTTAACCTACCTCCCAATCGTATTATTTTTTGATCGTCCATAAAAGGATTCAAGGTATATAATTTACTCTGTTTATTTATTGTTTGCTCCTTGCGCAAGGTCAAAATTTCTTCGTTCAATTCGCGCGCTTGTGTTATTCTAATTATCGCGTCGTGCGCGTAGGATAGTTCTTCGATTGTTAGATGACCTTGTTGTTTGTCTCGTTTGTTCTTCGTGTTGTAGAAAAATCTAAAAATGTATGCCGTAACGCGTTGAAGTTTTGTGAATGATGAAAATTTGGAAAAATAAGAATCGCTAGAAACAGTAGCGTTCGCTAATACTATTCTTCGTTTCTCAGGAATTTCGTTTTCTTTCATGTTAGGTAGAAAATGAATATCTGGCCATTTAGATTTTTCTTGAGTCAAAAACTGTGGGCCATTCCAGTACAGTCCTGAATCTATAAACTGTCTTGGATACGCACCTCGAGATATAATGTCAGCGGGATTGAATTCTGAATTCACGTGGTACCAGTCGGAGATGTCAGAGAGTTCTTGTATCTTAGACACTCGATTTGCGACAAATACTTGCCACGAATTGGCATTAGACTTTATATAATTTAAAACTACAGCCGAATCTGTAAAGTAGTATTTTTTAACGATTTCTATATTTAAAGCGTCCGAGACCTTTTTCATTAATCGAGCTCCTAAGAGCGCGGCACAAAGTTCTAATCTTGGAATCGTTAAGACTTTAATTGGACTTACTCGCGATTTACTACATAATAATGAAGTATGATGATTTCCATCCGTGCTTTGCGTTGTTCTCGCGTATATCATTGCCCCGTATGCGACCAAAGATGCGTCACAAAATGCAATTAATTCAATTTTTGAACAAAAAGGAATAACCTTTCGAGGTATCTGTAAACAATTTAGATATTTTAGTTCGTGTACGTAAGTTTTCCATGCCGTCTCGATATGTTCAGGTACAGGTTGATCCCAGTCTAGATTTAGAGACCAAAGACTCTGCATGAGGATCTTTGCCTTCACTATTACGGGCGATACTATACCAATGGGATCAAATAATTTGGCAATCGAACTTAGAATAATTCTCTTTGTTAACGTAGCATCAACAGTGATATTTTCGACTTGATAATTCAAAGTATCGGAACTTGGATTCCACCATAACCCTAAAACCTTGGAAGCTTCCGTCGATTCAAAATTAAACATTATCGACTGTTCCCGTGAAAGCTTCGTATCAACATAAGGTAATATTTCCGGTACGTTACTTGTCCATTTACAAAGATTAAAGCAACCCGTACCTAATATATGTGTCGGAGATGGCACCTGAAGGCGATTATTTCTTATTTATGGTGACATAGAGGCACAATTTACTGTCACCCTTAAGTTTAGTGCATGTTCCTTTTTAAAAGGCTATTAGGTTACAGATGTTGATATTGTTTGTATTAGCAGAATAATAAGATTTAGAAACCATGTTTAAAGTCGAGATGACGAGTGAGATCATCGAACGTAGACACGGGCTGTCCTGTAGTGGTGTTTCTGAGAAATTTAGGAAAAGGGGCCATGTGTTGGCATGATCCCTGCCGCAGGGGGCGGCTGAAGAGGACTTCGGTATTGACTGCGAAATAGAACGGACAGCCCGTGTATTCGTTTTCGACTTGTAATAAAATTGAAAGATTGTTAATATGTCCAGTTGTACTCAGTGTTCTTGTTATTTTAATTATCATGGATAATAATCAAGTAAATACTACCATTCGAGAAATTACGCCTGTTCCGACATCAGGAGTGGGATCTGAACGATCTGAATCTTCCGAGCCACCAACAGAAAATTCACAAAACAAATGGCGAGTGCTTATCAAAATGAAAAACTTAATGGTGTTAATACCAGAAATGAAGAGCCCACAATCGTTTGCGAAAGAAAGTGTTTTACCTCTTTTCGACCCAGAAAACAACAGTGCAGATTACCGTGCATAGTGTTCAACGGTCCACATTTGCATATCAGAAAATGCTCTTGAGGGTAGTGCGCTTATTATGGCGCTTAGCAAAGTGTTTAAAGATAGTGCAGCCCAATGTCTATCCCAGGTGTGTTCTACAGGTATCACATGGTGAGAATTAAGAAACCTATTTACTGCTCGACTTGACGGGAAAGAAACAACAGCAGCACCGATAATGAAAATGAGATGTAGTTAATAAGTGTAGAAAAAATAGCTGTATCTGCATACTGCATAGTTTGATTCGTCGTTACATGTTACAAGTGTAGGATTTTACAACGGAAATCAAAACCAGAAGCCAGTTATAAAAGGAATTAAAAGCGTTTTCGTTCACTGAACGAAGAATTGCAACAACCCACGAAGATCTTTCCATGTAGTGAGCTAAACGTCTACAGTTTTCTGTGAAGTGTAATTTTTGTGGGAAAATCGGACACAAAGTAAAAGAGTGCAATTCGATGAAGGAAAGTGCGAAGTTACCATTATCAGTGCATCAGTCTCATGGAGACCCCGCATTATTATTCTATAAGGAAGTGGTGTGTTTAAATTGTGGAATTAGTTGCTTTATAGCTGGTAAGTGTCCTAATGAAGCTGGTCCATCTACCAGCGGTGAGAATAGTAGGAAACATGAAGGATGTGCCAGTATGTGCACAGTTGTTGGAGCCTCAAAGGTTTGGTTATACATCCCGGTGAGTCGTTTCCATTTTTATTTTGATTTTGGAGCAGGATGCTCATTTATTAAAGGATGTACAGTCGGAAAGTTTTCTGACAGGTTTTTAGTAATGTCGTGATTTTTATATGGGTTGACAAGGTATTGTTGAGTGTAGATTGCAAATCCTATAAGATAGAAACATTAGTGGTTATATTTTGGGAAGTTTTGTTTCATTTTGTATCAGATTATTATCTTAAATGTGATATTTCAAACTAAGGTTTTAATGTAAAGATAACTTCAGACGCCTTTACTAGTTCAAATTAAAGTAGTGGATGTTTGCCATAAGCCAAGTTAAACAGTCGATCTTAATCAAATAGATACCGAATGACTTGTCACCGACAAGCCAAAATAATTGTTGATCTTAAGGGAATTTTAATTCATCGTAATTTATAAAGGATATCCGCGTAATTAGCGGCGAACTTGAAATACAATTCATTGACTAGTTATTCCATGCTAGTGTTATTTGTCCTAGTTATTCATCTTTCGCTGGCCCTATTTTGCTAGTTAAGAAAAGGGACGTATTCAAACTACAACCAGAATCGATTACAGCGACGTCGAGGGTACTACTCGTGTTTGGTCATAAAAACCAATAGTTGTAATAACCGGTGATGTTATTCTTAAACGCGAATTTTGTTGGATATCAATTTGTTTTCTTTTTTCTTTTCGACATGTCAAAAGTCTCACAAATAACTCGACAATATATTTTGGTGCGTCTTGTGTACAGAAAACAACGACTGAAGAGGTATGAAGAAGCAGACTTTGATTATATTGTATGCACGTGTAGCTTTAATATTGACGATAAACGTGTTTAAATCAATAGTAACGATTACGAAAGGGTTGGAACCCCAACTGGTGCTGGTAGGTTGTTAGGGTTACTTGTTAACATGTTAAGAAGAAAGACACAAGTCACGATCTTTTATTGTTATTAACGCTGATTTTTATCTGTCATTGTCCTGACAAAAGTTTACAACACACGTGTATTGTGTTTCTAATTATTACAAAAGTGCCTAAACTCGATACGTTTTTATTTACTTTGGCAATCCTGATAACAGCCATTGACCATTATAAGGTACCAGATGTGGATATTGTTACCTATTCAAATTGTTTACAATATAGCTTGTTTAATTCCCCGAAGATATTAATTAAGTGTAGTAGCTTAGTGCGGTATGTCGTATTAAGCAATATCGTAAAACGCAATGTTTTTGATAAAGCGATCATAAGGCATTCAGCCGAGACCTTTGATTTTGGTCAATATAGCCGGTATTTGTTCTAAACGATGCCTCATAAACGGTTTTAACTGTCAGCTTCACCAAAGTTTCAGAGTCCATTCAATGTAATAGAAGTTCACAAAGATGACAAGTACTTGATTAAATCTGTGCCTAATAATAATATAGTTTATGAATAATCTCATGATAGTGTGAGAAAGTTGCCTGAGTCATGTGCCCGTCTAGTTGGATATTTGTGATGAAAACGACGAGGAGGCAGAGACCTCAAATGTGAGCCTGAGGTGGTAGATCCTCAGATGAGTTGTGAGGTGGTAGATCCTCAAACGTGAGTCCTGAGGTGGTAGATCCTCAGATGAGTTGTGAGGTGGTAGATCCTCAAACGTGAGTCCTGAGGTGGTAGATCCTCAGATGAGTTGTGAGGTGGTAGACCCTCAAACGTGAGTCCTGAGGTGGTAGATCCTCAGATGAGTTGTGAGCCTGAGGTGGTAGATCCTCAGATGAGTTGTGAGGTGGTAGATCCTCAAACGTGGGTCCTGAGGTGGTAGATCCTCAGATGAGTAGTGAGGTGGTAGATCCTCAGTGAGGCGGTTAAAGTCCTCGAAGTGAGTTGTATACTCAGGTTGCGAAAAGTCGCAATGTGGAGTCGCACCACTTGTCAGGTCATAGTCATAACTGCAGTCCATTGTTATGGTCTGTTCAGGGCGTGATGCGTGGCTGATAATGTGGCGGGGACTCGGTATCTCATGAGGAGATTGAGTGATGCGGAGGGCATCATGTGAAGTCGTTTTTCATCTTGTGAGTACCAACAATGAAGGGATCATGACTGGCATATGTATTGGTAATAATGTTGATTATAATAGTAGTAACGTGTAAAAACAAAGATTTAATCGAAGTACGAGGTCGATATTGCACTATAACTATTTTGAATTAATGTAAACTGTTTAATGTTAGATCAGGTGTTATTCAATTGTAGATTTCACACACGAGGACGTGTGATTTGTCAGGATGGCCGTGTCGGAGATGGCGCCTGAAGGCGATTATTTCTTATTTATGGTGACATAGAGGCACAATTTACTGTCACCCTTAAGTTTAGTGCATGTTCCTTTTTAAAAGGCTATTAGGTTACAGATGTTGATATTGTTTGTATTAGCAGAATAATAAGATTTAGAAACCATGTTTAAAGTCGAGATGACGAGTGAGATCATCGAACGTAGACACGGGCTGTCCTGTAGTGGTGTTTCTGAGAAATTTAGGAAAAGGGGCCATGTGTTGGCATGATCCCTGCCGCAGGGGGCGGCTGAAGAGGACTTCGGTATTGACTGCGAAATAGAACGGACAGCCCGTGTATTCGTTTTCGACTTGTAATAAAATTGAAAGATTGTTAATATGTCCAGTTGTACTCAGTGTTCTTGTTATTTTAATTATCATGGATAATAATCAAGTAAATACTACCATTCGAGAAATTACGCCTGTTCCGACATATGAGTTATTTGCCGAACTAGTTCTGTCGCCTTTTCCTTGTTGTTTTCGCCGGTTAACACGTCGTCCATGTACCTATCTCTTTTTAATTTAGAACAAGCTTCAGGAAATTTCTCGGAACTTTCAGATATCAATTGTTGAACGCAACGCATCGCGATGTACGGAGAACTTGTGAATCCAAAAACCAATCGCAGTAGTCGATACACTTTTATGGACTCGGTTTCTGAATATCGCCAAAATAATCGTTGATAATCGATGTGGTCTCGATCAATTTTGATTTGTGGGAACATTTTCTCTATGTCACAAGAAATACCTACTTGATGCAATCTAAATCTGGACAAAATTTCAAACAAATCAGTCTGCAGATTGGGACCGGTCATAAGACTGTCATTTAGACTTATTCCGTTATTCGATTTTGCAGAACCGTCGAATACGATTCTTAATTTTGACGATTTTTCGGATTTCTTGAAAACACCTGAATGAGGCAAATAGAACGCGTTTGGATTATCAAGTTCCTCTTCTGGTACCTGTTCGATAATTCCCAGAGTTAAATATTCATTAAATGTTTTCGTGTAACATTCTTTAAATTCAGCATCTTTGCGAAATCGTTTTTCTAAAGATGTGAAGCGCCTTAAAGCCGTTTTGCTCGAATCACCTAGACTAGGATGTTTGTTTTTAAATGGAAGAGCTACGATAAACCTACCATCTGATTCGTCACGATGAAAAGTATTTAGAAAATGATTTTCACATTCGGTTTTCTCGACAGACCAATCATTTTTTGTATCTATCAACTCTTCTTGAGTCCAAAATTTTTCTATAATTTTGTCTGTTTCGCTTAGATTATCTTTTACGTTAAGATTGCATAAACCTTCAATTTGTCGTTGTGGGAAACTCGTGATTGCTCCCCCGATTACATATCCCAGAAGTGTTTCCGATAAATACAAATTGGGTGTAAGTTTTATGCGGTCAGGACCTAATACATTCCAAAAGACTTCAGCGCTTAAAATTAGTTCAACTGGACCCGTTTCATTGAAATTTGGATCGGCTAGATTAATATGCGTGGGTATATCCAACGAAATTTTTTCAAACGAATTAATTGGGATATCGACTGTTACGTTTTCCGTTACGTAGCAGTTAATCACAATTTCGTACGGACAATGGACTGATCGCAATACTACTTCGACCAATTCCGAAACTCGATTACATTTTTGGTTAACACCCCAAATTGTTAAGCTGACTTGCTTCGTTTTTAAGTTTAATCTCTCACACATCGATTTTGAGATTAAGTTTAATTGAGAACCAGAATCTAGGAGTGATCGGCCCTCGTCGTACATTCCTGTAGAGTTTTTAATCAAAACTACAGCGGTTGAAAGTATAACGTTTGGTTCTTCTCGTTGAGAACAATGGTGAGAACTACTTTGTGCTCTTGATTGTTTAGAAACATCATCCAATACAACTTCAGTTTTTACAGAAGCTGTCGCTTGCGGTTTCGCGAATATATGTAATAATGTATTATGCGTTCGAGATTGACACACGTTACAACCTGACGATTTACATTCTGAAATTGTGTGGTTCTTCCTTAAACAATTAACGCAAAGTTTACGCTTTTTAACTTCTTCTAATCGTTCGTTTACCTTTAATGCCAACAATTTAGTACACTGCGACACATAATGGCGTTGATTGCAAAAGTAGCAACTAAATTTAGAAGTTACCACATGAGACACGCGGTGATTGGTGATAGATGGTTTCTTATAACCTTGAACTGTCGGCGGAATTTTGACTTTATCGTTTTGATTTATAGAATCTAGAATTGTACACTTTTGATCCAGAAAATCTATTAATTGTTGCCGTGTAGGCATCTTATTACTCAAAGTACTCTCAAACTCATGTCTACTCTGATAGTCTAGCTTTCGTAATATTATAGTTACAATAAATGAATCGCAAGAGTCAATCGGTACCTTTAGAACCTTTAGAGCTGCTGAATTTGCCGTAATATCGTCAATTAATTTTCGTAGGATTTCTGCCGAACATTTACCAATTTCCGGTGTATTAAGAATAGCTTGTACGTGGCTCTGAATTATCAATCTTTCATTTTGATACCGTTTTTGAATCAGATCCCACGCTGAAATGTAATTTGCACTAGAAACTGTTAATGAGTCAATTGATCGAATAGCGTCACCTTTTAAACATGATTTGAGGTAGTGGAATTTTTGACAATCGTCGAGTGTTTGATCATCATGGATAAGACTTTTAAAGGCATCATAAAATGGTAGCCAGTCTTTATAAGCTCCGCTAAATTCAGGAAGGTTGATAACGGGAAGTCGGACGTTATTGCGTGAGGGGGTCGGGATTTGCGGTACGACTGTTGGAATCATAGGAGATGCAGGTGTAGATATTGTGAATTCTTCCAAAATTGATTGCATTTTACTTAATAATTTGTGATACCTACCCTCAAACTCTATCAAATCGTTAATTTCGGTATTACCTTGGTCCACCCTATCTGTACTATCGCCTTCAGAATCAGAAGGATCGTTTGTTATGATTTCTAAACTAATTGCCTCAAAAGATTCGCGAAGTTTCGGCATTTCGGTCAGTCTATTTTTAATTTCATTAACATTATCCTTTTCATTATAATTATCTGTGAATGTTTCGAAACTAGCTAGTTTAGCTCGCAATAATTTTTGTTTTGTGTAAAGGACTTTTACAGATGCTAAAGTTGTCATGTTGGAGCGATGTATATTATTAGAACACAATCCGTTAAAATATCGATTTACAAATAATTATATTGTTTATGTTCGAGAAATTCCACTTCGTTTTGGGAAAAGTAAAAATGGGAAATTGCAAAATGCACTAACCTGTGGAGATTCGTTATTTCGTTGTCGTCGAAAAACTGCGTTCACTCTTCGTTCTCGGTGACGTATCACAATTTTACGATTTTTATTTTGCCGGAAAGATTATTAGACCATCGAGGGAATAATCCGACTCTGGATTAATTAAATTCTGCTTTCGATAGATCAAATCCGGCTCTCGAAGGACCAAATGTGCGTGCTCCCTTTTTAAATTATTTATTAAAAAGTGCTGCAGATTTTGAGAAGGTTTTATTCGTTAAACTTGCTTGCTTGAAAGATTACAACCGTCTGGCTGACTTTCAGACTTACATCCTTTTTCACTAACTCTAACATACATAAATACAACGTAACAAAAAACATCATTTCTTTGTCGGTGAAGCCGCTTTTCGGCGTGCTCGCCCTTGTCGGCGGCCGCCTTCAATATATGTTATGCACCGGCAAAGTGGAGAATCAATACACAAGTAGTAAAACTCTACACATACTGTAAAATGCTGCGTATTTGTGTTGATAAGGGTGACAGGATGAGTTGTGTATGATTATGTCTGTATGTGATGGTTTGTGAAAAATGAAAAATGTGTGTTTATTATCTAATTTGGAAATAGTTAAATCTAAATAGTTAATTTCATTATCATTTTCAATTTCCATTGTGAAGGTGATATTTTTATGTATATTATTAATTTGATCAAAGAACTTATTTAATTGCCTATCTGTTCCTGTGAAACATACTATAATATCGTCTACGTACCTAAACCAATAAAGATAACATTTAAATAGAGGTAATTTTTGAAAGGTAGCTTCTATATGGTACAGGAATATTTCTGCTAATAATGGGCTTAAAGGATTTCCCATTATTAAACCGGTGTTACTTGTGTAAATATTGGAGTTGAATTGAAAGTAGTTTTGTTTTATGCATGTTTCTAGTAATAATATAATTTCATCTTTAACAGGTTAAGCGCCATGGCGGACACCGGTGTCCGCTCTTAATAATCCTGCATGGGCCATGGCGGACACCGGTGTCCGCTTGTTTTTGCAAAATCTTTCTCTATATCCTGGCCAAGCGGCTACGTCCATACATGGTTTAACGCTGTGTAGAGTCCGCCGTGGCCCTGGGTGATAGTCTGCCGCCACCAGGCTATTGCTCCGCCGTTGTACTAGCACTAGAGACAGCGTGTTTATATGTGTAAATACTAGGGCCGACAAGCAGTTTCTATACTTCTTGTAATTTCAAAGTAAAATACAAAAGGCCAACAAAATTGTAAATAAAATCTTTATTCTCCTTACATAATAATCAAGTAAACAATAGAAATGAAAATCTACTTTATTCTATTGGAAAAAAACAAAAATTTATGTAGGTATCTAAAATAAACGCAAACTACTTCCTGTGGCCCGCATTGAAGCACTCTAAACAAAATCGCGGTTGTCCCTCGCATTCTCGACAGTAAGTAATCACCTTTTTCACTTTATTTTTATCTAATAATCCTTGCTGCTTCCTTTGGTAGCAACCCTTACAGTACTTTCGGTTTTCTCGTGCTTTGCAGTCCAGTTTCATAAATGTGTGTGTTCGTAATGAAAGTTTAGGTACTTCAGGATTATCCCTAATGTCTTCAAAAGTCAAAAGTGCCTCAACAACTCTTTCACGAAAATCCGTAATTGACATATTTGCACCTTGAATTTCTTTATAGATGATATGAGCATTTACTATGGCTGTACCTAAAAGCAGCTCAATAGCTACCTTTTTGTACCATCTGATACTTCGACGTAAAGCAGTGCTGTAACTTGACATCTGATCAGATATGTCAATGGATGATTTTCCAGCGTTGTATGCAATTACACACTCCGGCTTTGCAACAGTTTGGCCGTGACGTGAAACTTCTATAGTTTTATCAGTGTGGCATGTTGATAGTAGCAGAATATCCCGTTTATCCTGCCATTTCAGTACACAAATTCCTCTATCATCTTCCTCTGCAACTATTTCTCCCCTTTTCAGTTTCTTCTGTATAACATTTCTAGGATTGCCTTGGCGATTTTTGCGCAAAGTTCCGACACAGTGTGTTTTGTTGTCTAAAAGTATGTTAGCCAATTCAGGACTGGTGTAATAATTATCGATAATGCAAGTTCTTCCGCTTCCTAATAAATTTTTTGCTAAGTCCAGTACCACTTTGGTAGGAACTGTTACTTTGCAGTTTTTTTCTTTTCCCCCGTAAATACTGATATTCCACGTGTATCCATTGTCACAGCAGAGTTTAAAAAGTTTTATTCCGTATTTATGGGCTTTCCCGGGAATATACTGTTTTATACATAAGCGACCTTGAAATGGTACTAAAGTTTCGTCAACACAGAAAGTATCAGCAGGTGTGTATACAGATTGAAAATTTTGTATAAGCTGAATCATTAGTGGTTGAATTTTGTGGAGACGATCACCTTCAGGGCATTTTTTGTTATCTGAAAAGTGCCACATTTTCAACAAAAGTTCAAACCGATTTCGGCTCATGATTTTGGAAGCAACATCGTTTTTATAGAGCCACTTGGTTGACCAATAATTCCGAAGGCAATTCATGCGAACAAGGCCCATGTATGCAAGTAAACCTAAGAAACGAATTATTTCTTTGCGATTTGTGGGCTCCCATGAATGTACGCGCGAACTATTTTTCAAGGTATTTGCTTCTAGAACAAACTGAGTTGCATAAAGGTTGGTTTGGTCGACAATTTTATCAATAATTTCAAAATTTACGAAGGTGAAATAGAATTGTATAGGTTGTTCTCCCAGCAAAGCACCTATGAATTGTTCATTGATGCCCGAAATATAATTTTTCTGAAACTTCAAATGTTTTCCATTTGGTGAACCCCAAACCGTCTTATTCAAATCACGTTCAATAAAATGAATTTTATCAGAAAATGATACAAACTTAGAGTTTGGTGTCGCAATACTTGGTATTATTTGGGTACTAGTTGATTCCGCTTCTGTTTGTTGATTCTCAGCGGGCGCTTCAAACAAATCATGCGATCTACTTGTGCTTGGAAAGATAAAAGAAGGATCACTTATAACTTGATTTTCATCATAATTTGAACGCGAAGGTAACTTATTTGATGCCAAATATTCAACACTTGAGCCAGCGTTATGGGAAGGTGAATTACTTGTGACATAATCATCGTTCATAATTCTATTTGTATCGACATCATGATTTAACGCAGATAAACCATCCGCAAAAGAAATATCCTGTCTACTTGTACTTGCAACTGGAGAGGAAACATAAGGTGACTTCTTTGGAGCGGTGGTGAGACCCATTTTTCTTTTTTTAACATGAGGAATAGGCACGTCGGTATCATCTGTATATTCGCTTTCGCTACCAGATGGTATGTAGATTGGATCGTCATCTGAATCACAGTTTTCTTCTTCGAAGGATTCATATTCTGACAATGATATGGATCAGATTTTAGAATCGAATTCATTATGGAAACTTACCGTCAATTTCTTTTGCTGATAACGCTAGTTCAACTAAACGTTTACCACGTGGAAGCATTCTGACAACTAATATTACTTATTGCTAGATGAGACATGCACTGTACTTCGGCAGATATTCGTTGTTGATCGTAAAGTCGGATACACTCCTTACCGTAGGGCCATAGCGGACACCGGTGTCCGACAATAAATCAGGTGGGCCAAAGCGGACACTGGTGTCCGCTATCAATTTTTTGTGATTTCGGCAAAAAAACTGAAAAACTGTATTGAAAGCCAGGCTGCATATACATTTTGTGACGCAAATCTGCAAAAAAAAATTGTTGGCCCAGACAAAGGGGTTTTAAGAACTCCGATGGCGCTTAACCTGTTAATAATAGGATTAGTATGATTGTGTTCTAGGAAATTTTTGATGATGTTGATTGTTTCTAAAGGGGGTACTGACGGGAAGAGATTTTTTATATCGAACGAAACGAATTTACAATTTTTAGGTAAATTAATAAAAAAATTGCAACTATTATTGATAAAAAAATTTAAAATACAAACAAAGAAACTTGAAAATTTATGTAAAAAACGCAAATGTTTTAACAAACCAAAATATTCAGACCATGTATTTTTCGATAGATTTGTTAACTTGTCAAATGTCAGCTTTAATAATCAAGAAGTTAAGTTATTAAGTAAAGGTTTAAATTATAACCCAAACCCTAAATTTAACAAAAATAGTCTAGAAAACTTGGTATAGAAACAGAAATAGCTCTTAAGGATAGCGATAATGACTATCTTAAAGGTTGTGCATTCAAATTATTAAAATATATGTGTAACAAACGAACCATACAAAAGAATTCTGAAATGCCTGTCATTAAATCTCTAAAAAATAAAATTTCTGTAAATAATCTTGTTATAACGAGGGCTGACAAAGGAAAAAGTGTAATTTGTATTGATAAAGAAAGCTATTGTAAGAAAACTAAAGAATTTTTCAAAGAAACCAAACACATACTAATAAAAGATCCTACTGATAAATATCAAAAAGAGATAAAAGAAACAATTAATAACTGTAAATCCGTGTTACCAAATAATAACTATAAATTAATCGTTATGAACCCTTCACCACCAAAATTATATGCATTCATTAAATTACATAAACAAAATTATCCAATTAGACCTGTAGTGTCATTTGTTACTGCCCCATCGTATAAATTATCTAAACACCTAATATCGATCCTAAATTCTCATTGTAACTTTTGTAATAATTTAACTATTAAAAATTCTTTAGAATTAATACATAACATTAGAAATATTAATTTACCTAAAAATTGTAAATTCGTTTCGTTCGATATAAAAAATCTCTTCCCGTCAGTACCCCCTTTAGAAACAATCAACATCATCAAAAATTTCCTAGAACACAATCATACTAATCCTATTATTAAAGATGAAATTATATTATTACTAGAAACATGCATAAAACAAAACTACTTTCAATTCAACTCCAATATTTACACAAGTAACACCGGTTTAATAATGGGAAATCCTTTAAGCCCATTATTAGCAGAAATATTTCTGTACCATATAGAAGCTACCATTCAAAAATTACCTCTATTTAAATGTTGTCTTTATTGGTTTAGGTACGTAGACGATATTATAGTATGTTTCACAGGAACAGATAGGCAATTAAATAAGTTCTTTGATCAAATTAATAATATACATAAAAATATCACCTTCACAATGGAAATTGAAAATAATAATGAAATTAACTATTTAGATTTAACTATTTCCAAATTAGATAATAAACACACTTTTTCCATTTTTCACAAACCATCACACACAGACATAATCATACACAACTCATCCTGTCACCCTTATCAACACAAATACGCAGAATTTTACAGTAGGTTACACAGATTAATTAAAGTTCCTATGTCTAATACTAACTACAATAAAGAATTGAATTTAATCAAACAAATAGCAATAAATAACAATTACGACACTAATATCATCGACACCTTATTAAAAAAAATTTCATACAATCAGATCCTTTCAAACATTTTCCCAGGTACCAAAGACAATATGAATAAAAAATTCAAAGTATTAACTTTTATAGGTAAACCGACATTAAAAATCAGTAAATTCCTCAAAAACAACAATATAAAAGTCTCTTACAAAACAGATAACAATCTTAAATTATATATAAAGAATAATAAAGACAAAACAGATAAGTTAGAAAAATCAGGGATATATCAAATCAATTGTGGTTCGTGCCCTAAAATGTATATAGGTCAGACGGGAAGAAATTTTAGAATTCGCCTAAACGAACATTTTAGATCTTACAAAAATAAAAAAATTGATTCAAATTACGCCAAACATGTTTTAGAACAAAATCATATATTTAATTTAGACCTAAAAATTTTACATGTAGAAAATAAAGGCATAAAATTAACACTATTAGAATGTAAAGAAATAAATAAATATAAAAAAACAGACAAATTACTCAATGATCAAGTAGATATAAACCATTCACCGTTGTTAAACCTATTTCCGTTCCCCACCCCTCACTCACCACCGTAAAAAACTGTATTTATAGATTTGTACTCTAAGTAGGTTTAAGTACTAGTTATACTTCTGAAGAAGCCACAGTGTTGGCGAAACACGTGTCAAGTGAAATAAAAAAGTTGTGAAAGTTACAAATGTGTTTTTGTTTACTACCAATTCTACATTATCTTGACACACTGGAGATCTGACATCAATTGGAACAAAACTTTCCTTAATTAAGCTAATGGGCGATCCTGAATCTAACATAGCACTAAGAGAGTACTTACAATTTGATCCATCTTTATGGGAAACGCTATAGCTTACGGTTACTATATACGGAGCGCTTATTGCGGGCTGAAGTAAATTGGTCTAAGTCAGTGCCCGCGGTTCTTCCGAAGATCGTCTGGACACACGTCGAGGACACTCCTTCAACTGATGGGAAGTTGAGCCGCACTCGAAACACGCACCGTGCGATCTTTTTGGTTTTGGACACTTTGTGGAAATATGACCCGTGTCTTGACAATTAAAACACCTCATAATTTTTTATTTTCCGCTATATTTTGATCGCTTTTATAACGACCACTGTTCACTTTACGATCCCGTTCACTAAACTTTCTGGAATCCAATGTTATTTTCTCAAATGCTTCCAACAGATCTGGAGCCGTTCTAAAGCACAAAGCCTGGTCTCGAAGTTGACGATCCGTAATTCCATCAATAATGTAGTCCACCAATTCATCATCATCAATCGATATTTGATTGCCCAAAATTACTTTATCGTGGTAATATTCTGTGAATCTCTCACCCGATTTCCACTGCCGATTCTCAAATTCTTTTCTGAGTAACAATTTACTTGGACGATGATTAAACATTTTTTCCATTAACTCAAGTAATCTCGGAACGTCGAGTGTTAAGTATTCAGGCTTTGAATGAAACCATGACAAAGCTCGTCCTTTGATTTTTGAACTTATTAGCACTCTTACAGCACTGTTATCTAATTTGTAAGAGGATTGCAAAAGCTTTACTTGTTGTTCCCATGTCTCAAAGTTGTCGTAACCATCAAAGTCACTCAACTAGTCACTCATCGCTCGAATACCAATATTGCTATTTGTTGCACTATTCGTTTCCCTTGGTCTCACATTTTCGGTTGCTAATTCTTGCTCTCGTCTAAGAAGTTCAACCTCTCTCTTCATCAAGTCTCGTTCCCGTTTCAAAAGTTCGAGTTCTTGTTGAATCAATTTAAATGAAGTTACCTCAACATCGGTCCCTTCATCTTGTGGAATCAATTGTTCTTCCCGTCGCTGTGCCTTTTCTACAGCCAAAATATTCCAAATATTTTCATCGCTTTTTTCCAATCTTTCAATTAATTCAGCCTTATTGCCGGTTACTGGCAAATTTCGAGTCTTCAAAAACTCTTTCAACTCCGGTACGATGAAATCTTGCGACATCCTCAAAGTTGGGCGGCGTAGATGGAAAAACAAAAACACAACCAATATGCACCACTTTTGCGTTTCACTATTTCCCAGTTCCCACAAAGTCTACGTTAACCCTTCCGACAATACTTGAAGAAGCTCGCCACCAAACAAAACAATTACCGTACTCGTAACAATGCGAACCGGATATTCCACTAATTCCTGATCTTTATCCCACTTCTGAATTTGTAGTTGTCAGGATGAACGAGAGAAAAAAAACATAGGCGATTATTGATAACTATATTGAAGAAAAGTCAAAAGGCAACTAACTCTGTCTTGAACAATTTTTCGAAGGTTAAAAGATAATATACAATTTTGCATGAATCATGGTCACACGGTTACCTACCGTGGACCGGCCGATAAGAAATAACTGAAACAATTATTGTATGTAACAGGAAGCACCAATATAAACAATATTAGATTCTCATAAACGTAACATAATCCGCTTCAGGGAATCGTCAAACTGCTTACAACTGGAATATTTTTTACTTTTACTTTAACGAAAGGCATTGTTTCAATACTTGTTCTGACTTTATTTATGTTAAAATTTTTATAAAATTTTGATAGTAAGGAGAGGATTTTGGTTTTAGTTGTTTCTTGACGAGTTTAAAGGATTCGTATATTCAATTTCAGTTTCTGAATCACTACTTGATTCGCTTTCAGTGTGTTGTTCTAACGTTTTTATTTTAGCTATGTGTTGAGAAGGTTTAGAATGATAATTCTTATTTTCAAATGGTTTCTTTTTGAAATTAAGCGAGTGATTATTAAATGTTGAACTGGGCTTATCTTGATTTGGTTCTTTTTTTATTTCGGTCTTAGGTTTGAAGTCGGGGCGTTTACTATGTTTGTAATCGTAATGTGTTTTTTCCTTTTTTCTAATTTCTGACTTATATTCAAAATATCTTTGCCTATCTTCCCGTTCTCGAAATTGTTTATTTAAATCTGAGGCGATTAAATAAGCTTGTTCTAACGTGTCGGGTTTGGACATTACGGTGGCGACTTCTAAATCGTGGCTAATATTCATAAGGAATATTGTTTTAGCACAGTTTTCGATAAAGCTGCTAACAGCATCAGTTTCTGACTTCGTACTTAATTTTTCAGTCGCTGCAATAGCTAAATTGTCGCGAATTGAGGCAATCCTGTTGTAGGTGTCTCGAACTGAGGTGTTTTTACTAGGTTTAAATCTAAATAGTTCGCCTACTAAACTTTCAGGAGTTTTTTCTAACCCGAAATTATCTTCTAAATGAGATCTAATATCTTCCCATTAATCGAAACGCTTTGAGAGGATGATTTTGCCTGCTCGGCCGGTTAATTTAGTTAATATTATTCTAATAAAATATGGTTTGTCACTTTCGCGGCAGTGTTCGAAAGCAAATTCTGCACCTTTCAAAAATTGATGAAGGGGGATATTGTCACCGTCAAATTGCGGTATTTGATCTACTAATTCTCTTCTAGTGTACTCTACGGAGCCCGGGTCATGCTGATGTCGGAATTACACGGATTATTATCAGACAGGGATTCTAATTCGTCACCGAAAAGGTGTGTTAAATTAGGATAGAGAGGAAATTTGGCAATATAAAATGTTCACCTACCTCAGGAACAAAGCTGTTACGATGAACTGCTTAAGGAACATGGATCCTTGCGGTAAGCGTCAGGTGATAGCTTATCAGCTTGCTTCCTCGAGTGCCAGGGGTCAAGTCGGAAATTCTTCCGTTGACGTGGCGAACAATCGACTTTGTGAAAGTTTTCTTACGTTTGAAAATTTCACTACAGTTTTTTCTTTCGCGTCACGTACTAAAGTTATTGAAGTAGCAAACCGCTTCTTCTTTTGTTTAGTAAGTCCGCACTAGTATTTAGGACCTGCCTATTTTTCGATTGTACACTAATCGACGGTTTGAAGATTGACCGTTGGCAGATCCTACTGACTGCGCCAAATTGTTATATTAACTTTTTGCAATTATAACTTAAAAAAAAAAGAACTTTGAAGTTTAATTTTTTTTAAAGTTACATACAATACAAGAGGCTTTACCTCAGGTCTAGTCTAAAGCTAGAATGACTTACAAAGATATTTTGGTTCTATTTATTTAGTCGGTTCGCTTGTGGAGGGTAGTATAATAAAATACATAGATTATGGTTTCCTTTGTAGTCCCATCAAGTCACCCTCTGAGGGTGGCGTACTAAGAAATACAACTATTGCCATTTTGTGGTTTGACATGTTTATGTGACACCTGGAAACATATTGATGCTTGTCTTCAGACTTTTACCTAACTAGGTAATCTATGATTCCTAGAACTTAAAGTAAAATACAATTCGTTACGCCTATAACATATGTGACACCTGGAAACATCTGGACGTTTATCTTTAGTCTCTTACCTAACTAAATAGTCTATTATTCCTAGAACTTAAAGTAAAATACATTATCCAATAATAATAATTCAAAATTATTCCAAAATTTTCAAATAAAATAGGAAGTATCCATATAGATCGAAAGAGGATAAAAAAAGGAATCAATTGAAAAAATAAAAAATAGTAGGTGCCATTTGAAAAAACGAGGTAATTCGTGTTTGAAGTTTTTCAATTTTAGAATTTTATTTTGAACACCCTGTATAAATTATTTAATTCAATTTTGTCAAGGCGTTAGCACTAATATTCAGCTATTACTAGTAAAAATTTCAACACTCTAAGTCGTATTTTGTAGAAGTTATGATTTTTGATAATTTGGGTTGCGGTAGCGATTTTTTTTCTATAAATTAATATAACTCAGAAACCGATCGTCATAGGTGTACAAGTTGGTTATCAAACTTACCTTAGAATGACACGTTTTATTCGAATTCAGCGTAAAAAATATACCATTCTATTTAAAATAAAAAAGTTGGTATCGACTTCCGGTATAACCGGATATAAATCGAACTTGAAAATATTTTTAAAAGAAGCGGCATAAACAATAATCAAACGAGCCCAAGTTTCAGAATTGAATTCCTTCTACTAATTCATATACTTCTAATAGCCCATCAACTTGAAAAACTCTGTATACAACGATCATGTTAATACTGATATGTCTTTTGATAAATTCAAATATATGTGTATGAATTGTTGGCAACGAAATAAGCATGGGGTACTGGTCATTGTTAAAGAAAATGATCTGAACAAGGGTCGTTACCGTTACGGATTTTATAAATACATCATGATTTCATCATAGTTCAGTTACAATAAGAGTCGGTTACCGATAAAAATTAACTTTATTAATTTTTTAATTTCAAAGAAACAATAGTAGTACAAAAAGAGCAAATTAATGCTGTCAACGTTACAACGAACAAAATGATTCTGATCTAAATATTGTTTTGAGCTCGCAGGCTCGCTAGTATAAAGAAAAAGAACAACGAATAAAATAGCTTATAAGAATTTCGTCAATCGAAATTAGTCACGTACATATCGCGACAACATTTCTGTGAACTGCATAATATAGGTAAATTTTCGTATTCATAACATTAGCTTCCGGTGTTGATTTGCCGCACATAACACCTTAATTGTCACACACATAACACCTCCCCTTTCACAAGAACAATTTTTTCACAATGAAAAAGTTCTAACAATCCACCATAACGAGCTTTCAGTTGTCCATCAGGGATCAAGTCGTAATTGATTGTACATATTGTCATTTGGATCCCAGCTGCATTCAGTGAGCCACCGTTTGCTTAAAACTTTAGGTAGGAATGTAGTTGGGATATCGTGGCGGAAGTCCGATGATGCAGAAATTAGCGCAATGCAAGTCGCATGACACACGTCACACAAACTTGCTATTTAGAAGTAGGTTTGTTACAAATTGGTTTTACCATAAAACGGTTTTATCTGATCAAAATGGAATTTTGAAATTTTTGAATTTTGCTGTATTGAGATAGTTCTATTTTTATTATTTACTTGAATTATTTTGAAAGGACCAGAATATTCTTCCAACTTACTGGAATTAGCTTTCCGTTTTAGTAATATTAATTGACCAGAATTATATTCAGGATAGTTTCGTCTAAACAACCTCTTGTCTTTTTATGTTTTGGCCTTTTGCCTTAAAACCTTTTGTCTTGATCGTATATTTTTAATCTGCTGTTCTGCGATCTTGCTTTGACTGCGAAGGATCGAAAATATTTAAATGAGGAAATAATACTTCTCGAGGGGATAAATCTAAGGAAGCCTGTTTAGAATTGTTATATGCATTTATAGCAACGATCAACGCGTCACTTAATTTATTACCTTGGTTTTTATTTAAGTAACAACGAATTGTGTCCGTAATTGTACCATGTAACCTTTCAATGATTCCAGCTGATTGTGAGTGTTCGACGGAACATATATTTAGATTTATATGAAATTTTTCACAGAGATCCTTTATCGGTTTATTGACAAATTCGGTTCCATTATCGACATAAAGTTCCTTAGGAATCTGATAATGCTGTATAAATACTCTTAGTTTATTACAGATGGTTTTTGCAGTTTTATTTTTTAACATATAGGCTTGGGCATATTTTGTTAAATTATCAATAATTGTTAAAATAAATATTTTATCAATAATTAATAAATCAAGAGAAATTTTGTCAAAGGGTCTATAGGGTGATTCAACAATATTAAGAGGATATTTGTTGCTTCGTTTATCTATTTTCGAACGTTGGCATATTTCACAATGTTTAAAGAATGTTGTGATATCATTTATCATACCTTTCCAATAAAATAACTTACGAACATTTTGTTATACGTTTCCTGAATACCTTTATGATAGTTAGAGTATTCTGTATGAATTGTTTCAGTAATATTCTGTATTTCATCCTCAGCAGGGTATTCCACAAGATTCAGGCACACAGTAAAAGTTACGTATGGAAAAAGATAGCGTAAGACTTTGAGAAAGTCTAGGTTCGAAATATTTATGTAGTATTCTTCACTATTTAACTGTAAAGTTGTCAAATTTTTAAATAGGGTTTCTAAATACGATTCGTCACACTTAATTAATGTCAGAGTTTTTTCATTTTTCTGAGTGAAAAAAGTATTATTAACTTTATTCAAATCAAGCTCTCCGACTTCAAAATTATTTTTAATAATCTGTAGATCTCGAAGAGGTATGTTATCTTTATCGTCGAAAAAGAATAAAATATGTTTGTGCTTATAGAAAAGTAATTGATCATTTGAATATTTAATTTTGGTTAAATCCAATTTATCATTTATTACTATAAATTCTTCGTATGTTTTAGATTCAATAGTATTAATTTTTATTCGAGAAAATGCGTCTGCCACATTATTATCCTTTCCGGAAATAAATTTAATTTCGAAGTCAAATTCACTAAGTTTTATTCTCCATCGAGTGAGTTTAGAGTTAGGATCTTTCAGATTCATTAACTAAACAAGTGGTCTACGAACAGATACGGCCGGAAAAATTTTGTTGCATACAAGTAGGGGTAGATGACAGCTTCTGGCTAAGAGGATGAGAGGGTTGTGATTTCTGACAATTGTGACGTAATTGCAATCGATAGAATATGGTTCAAGGTCATATGTCTACTACAGTAGAGAGCGTATTTATCATCGATTGCTAGAAAGCCGTTTCTATTTCAGAGGTCGAGACGGTTTCGATTTGTGATAATTGTGACGTAATTTGTGGCTTAAGGTTATGATTCATACGTCTACTACAGTAGAGGGTATATTTATCTGCGTCTTTTCGACGTTGTCGGTTGATTGAAATGTCTACTATAGTAGCGATTGTGTAAACCTACGCAGTCGGGTGACATCTGCTTGAAGACCATTCCATGCTGTGACAACGGTTGTCGAAATAGGTGGAATGGTGCTGTAGAGAGCGAGGAGGTCGGTTAAATAGCAAATATGAATTGCAGACGCAGCATTAGCTCCACGTGACTTTTACTGCATCCATGGATACCTTCACACACACACGCATACATACTCTGCTTTACCAAACAATAAGCTATCATGTGTAAGTTCATCATACACAGACAAACATCACTTGTCCTTCAGTACATCGACAACTTTACAATTTGCTGATATCGCGCATACATGTCTACATTACACACACACGTCTTAAGTAAACCTGTAACCGTTCCTCTATGTCTATGTATTCAAATTCACATGCTTTGCGCTTTCCATCTTATTACTCCGTCTATATCGAGCAAATTGCAGATGCAGCATTAGCTGCACGTTACTTTAACTTTCGAGATAACGTACGACAACATTCATACCTACCAATAATTCTGTAAGCTATCATGTGTAAGTTCATCACATACAGACATCACTAACTTGTCGTCGACGACGACGGTGAACACCGACAGTTACGCCAACAATTTGCTGATATCGCGCATACATGTCTACTTTACATATACATCTGGAACATACATATGTGAGGATATTGATTTGTAACGATTGAAATATGAATTAAGTATGACGTAACAGCTGTGTTATATCCAATGGATTTAAACCTGTACCCGCTCCTCTATGTCATATTCACGCGCATTCCATCTTACTCCGTCTATATCGAGCAAATTGCAGACGCAGCATTAGCTCCACGGTACTTTTGTTGCTAATATGTATACATATACACACACACTATTTTAACTTTTGAGATAACCTACCACAACATTCATACCTACTAATAATTCTACAAGCTATTATGTGTAAGTTCATCACATACAGACATTACTTGTCGTCGACGGTGAACACCGACAGTTACGTTAACAACTTTGCAATTTGCTATCAAAACGAATGCTTTAAATATACGATCAACAATTACAAATACAAACGTAAAGGTATAGATAAATCTATTTCGTTGAAACTTTTTACTGAAATTTAATAATAACTACTTTATCAGCAGTTTTATCAAATATCACTAGATGTTCTAATTACATAGCTTTCGATAGTGTAAGAACTGATTATAGAACATAGGAGTGAGAATATTGATTTATAACGATTGAAATACGAATAAATTTATGTATAATATGTTATATCTAATGGATAACTCTATGTTATCAACAGTTTTGTCGAATATCATGCTTAAATGCTATGATCAAAATATCACCACACCTAATATATATACATTCTCTAGAAACATGTGGTAAGGTTATTATACGCTAAAGAAAATACTCGTATGTATGCATAACGGTGTGTATGATTATAATACAATTTTACCAGACAATCAACAACAGACATACACACACACGCTTACTGTTTAAACAATTTCAATATATATGAACCGATGAACGTTGACTCGATTAATAATTACGTATAGATACTCTCCTGATCCCCGCGTCCCATCGGTACTATCAGTACTGTTCAGTCGTATGAGTCGTAAGACGTAGTAATCGAGGTAATCGATATACCATACCACATCATTTCGATTATCAATATTATGTATCTCAGTACATACCTAGGTATATGATGTATATATGGAAATGAAACAGAACGAACAACGAAGACTATCTCTGACGAAGACAAGCTCATACGTAAAGGACTACATACGTACATACACCGTTCATCGTATTATTATTATAAACATATAGCATTGTCGTTTGCATCAGCATATAAATACTTTTATAGTTACGTATAATTTAGGTGCTAGGTATAATGTTAAAAATGGCTTATTGAATTCTATTGATTTTGTAAAGAGAGCTGTAATTTTGTTATTCACATATGAACCGATGAACGTTGACTCGATTAATAATTATGTATATAAAAGGTATATATATACTTGAATATTTTATAGTATCTTCTCTATGTATAATACATTTCGCTTTGTAAAGCTTCTGGAACAGAGGATATTAATTTATAACGATTTAATTTGAAATGATATAACAGTTGTTGTATTCTAACAGAAAGTGGGTCAAGGTCATAAATGTTTAAAAAGGAAGGGAAAGGGAAAGGGGAAAGGAAGGTATTGAAATGGATAGCTACGTGAAGGGTGGTTGCATCATAATAGATGTAATTAATCGACGCCTTTGCTGAGCTGTACTACAGAGTAAACAGTAGAGAGTATGTGTATCTTCGATCTCGTAAACCAAGCCAGTCTTCTCGCAGAGGTATGAGTTTTCCCCCTGACGACAAGATCGACAGCAGAAGTTTACAACATCGAGATTATATTCTCTACAGCTGTGACAGAAAGACAGAGGTCTGCTATCAGTACAAAGCTGACAACAGAATCCTGTTTCTTCTGTACAGTTCATGCGAAGACGTTGACAAAGTATACATTGTAGTCGGAGGACGTTCCAACTGTGCCTGAAAGGTGTAAGCACAATTGATACACGGGAAAGGTTCATGTTAAGTTGGGAAACCCTTCCGAGCAAGTGATGCTGTTACGAAGTGACAGCGGTTTAAATAGCAAATATGATTTGCAGACACAGCATTAGCTCCACACTACTTTTGCTGCTAATATGTACATATACACATACACATACGCACATATAACTTTAACTTATGTTTTACTGCAGCTAAACAATAATTCTGCAAGCTATCATTTTACATGTATAAGTTCATCATAGACAGACATCACTTGTCGTTCACGGTGAACACCTACGGTTTTTGTTATACGCATGCACTTTTGTTAGTGTTATTGTTATAAAACTCATAATTTCTATTAAACTATTAATTTTTTTATGAATAAAAGATAATACAATAATATTTATAATATATACATACATCCATATACTATTTATAATATTTAAAATACATACATCCATCTATACATTATTTACAATACATGTATAGGTATATATATATATTGTAATGTATCTAATTAGTGTTTACTTTCAAATATTGGTGACATATATAAACGCCTGTCCTAATTTTAAGTTAGTTAGTAAGTCATTATACTTCGTGTACGTTCTTGACCTTTCTCAATAAAAGTTTAAAAGTTCGGTCTTGTTTCTTTGTTATACTATTACGTGAGTAATTAAGTGGTATATGAAATAAAA
>CM055662.1:14303576-14373576 GCA_029378335.1 Agrilus mali
GATAACTAATTGTTAAAAGAAAAAAAAAAACAGTTTATAATACAATTTTTATTTCATTATCCATTTTCCCCACTCCTTCCAATTCCCGTACACGTATAAATTGACTACGCACACGGTCATCCTCAGTCTTTGTCAAGATCTCTTCACAGCTAATAACCAATATGATTCGTTGCCCGGACAGCGATATATCGTTTACGCGATCTGACAATTTAAACAGACATCGAAGAACTTCGTGTCGTAAGCGAGTACAGGGTGGTCCTAAGTCATCTGTACCGACTAAAAAACTGAAGTTTGATACACCTTCTACTTCTTCTGGCCGGTGGTGTGTAACCTGTAAAATTCATGTTCCTCAATCTTCCTACAACGGTCACTTACGCACTATACAGCATAAGGAAAAGTGTTGCTCACCTCTCGAGGAGGGAATCAGTTTCCTTACTTCTGCTTTCGCTAACAGAATTGCATCGTTTCGTATCACGTCTACGAAATACCACCTTTCGTATACTGACTTTTTCAGTGATATTCTCGACAAATGTTTGCGCGTAATACGTAATCAGATCCACCTCCACAACGCCTTTAAAATAAATTTAGAAGTTTTCGGACGTTGCGTGCACGAAACTAAACAATTGATTGAAATTAAATCCTTCAACACTAATAATAAAGTTGTGACGCGATCGATCGATCTTTCCAATGTTCTACAACATTTCTTCGATATTCTTAACACCAAAGCGTCAGAGTTTCAAGAACAAGAGTCAGGTATGTAATTATTTTGATAAAATGTTTCTTTTTCCATCATCTTCCATTACGTTTCTTGTTTCTACAGGATGGAGTTTGGAAAGGGTTCTTTTCCTCGAAATCAACTTTACCAAGTATAATCCGCTGAGAGCGTCTTCTTACATCCCTTTACCCAGACAAATTCTACTGAAGAGGGCGGATGTGAATGTGAGAAACGACGATCAAGCCTGCTTTGCGTGGGCAATAACGTCGGCTATGTTCGCCGTACAAGCACACTCGGACAGAACTACTTCCTACCCACACTACTCTCGCACTTTGGACTACGAAGGTATTCAATTTCCTATGAACTTAACTGATATTCCTAAATTTGAAGCGAAAAACCATTGCTCTGTGAATGTCTATGGAACCGAGTCCGTTTTGAAAGATGGAAAGTGGATCTGGGAAATAGTTGGTCCCCTTTACTATTTACCCATCAAGCAAAGGCTTCACTTTATAATCTACTGTTGCTCGACGATGATCATGGAAATAACCATTATTATTGGATTAAGAACATGTCTCGTTTACTTTCTCAACAACTTTCCAAAACAAGACATCAAAAATTCATATGTGAAGGTTGCTTACAGTATTTCTCCACCGTAGCCCACCTTCATCGTCATCAACACTACGACTGTAACCGTGTGTACAGCAGCCTTCCTACCGGTGATTGTAAAATGGATAAGATGGGTAGGTTGGTTCCTAATCATGTTTTGTAATTTGAAAATTATCAAAAACGTATCAAAGTACCCTTTGTTGTATACGCTGACTTTGAAACCGTATTACAACCCATTCATACATGCTTTCCTGATCCTAACAAAACATCTACTACATCTACCAACAAACATCAGCCCCATTCATTTGCTTACTTGATAAAGTGTTCATTCGATGATTCCCTCTCCAAATTCAGATCGTATCGGGGGCCCGATTGCGTTAATCAATTTGTTAAAACTTTGGATGAAGACGTTTACGATATTTATCACCGATATTTGAAGATCACAGCTCCCATGATACCCCTATCAGATGAAGAGATACGTCTCTTCTCCGAGGCTACCTCTTGTAATATTTGTGAAGAACCATTTCTGGACGATGACGTTAAGGTGCGAGATCATTGTCATTTGACCGGTAAAGTTCGATTAGGGGCAGCTCACTCCAGATGTAATTTAAATTATAAACTTCCCAACTTTGTACCTGTTTTTTTCCATAACCTCTCCGGATATGATTGTCACTTGTTTCTAAAGGAAATGGCTGCGAACGATGTTAAATTTGACGTAATTGCTCAAAATAAAGAAAAATACATTTCCTTCACCAAATTATTACGAGTTGATACGGTTCGAAATGATTCGGACAACTCAACTAAAAATGTGTTTGTGAAGATTAGATTTCTCGATTCCTTTCGTTTCATGGCTTCTTCCCTCGATTAGCTGTCGGAAGAACTCGATCCCGATCAATGTGTGCAAGTGGAAAAGTATTTTCTAGATCCGCGACATTTTCAACTTGTGCGTAGGAAAGGTGTCTTCCCTTATTCCTACGTGGATGATATTTCTAGGCTTGATCAAACAACGTTTCCAGAGAAAGACGATTTTTTCGATAAACTAACTTCCCTCCCCATTTCCGATGAGGATTATGAAAGAGCTAAAACTGTTTGGAACGCTTTCTCTTGATCAACTCTTGGAGAATACTCAGACCTATACTTAAAAACAGACGTTCTGTTATTAGCAGATGTGTTCGAGAATTTCCGAAACATATACATTACCACTTACGACTTAGACCCAGCTCAGTATTTCACCGCACCAGGTCTTGCGTGGGATAGCATGTTAAAATTCACTCGTATTAATTTAGAACTTTTAACCGACATCGAAATGTTAAAATTTTTTCAAAAAGGTATACGTGGAGGTATAAGTCAATGCGTTGAAAGAATGCATTTCGCTAACAATCCCCACCTCCCAAATTTTAACAGCTCTATTCCTACTTCTTATATTATGTATTTGGATGCTACTAATTTGTATGGACATAGTATGAGTCAATTCCTTCCTGTTTCCCACTTTCGTTGGCTAAACGAAACCGAAATTGATGAATTGAATGTTCTCTCTTTAGATGCTTCTTCTGAATACGGTTATGTACTTGAAGTCGATGTTGAATATCCACAACACCTCCATGATTTACATGCTGATCTCCCTTTTTTAGTTGAAAATATTATTTCTCCTGCTAATGCTAATGGTAGAATCAAAAAACTTATACCTAACCTTATGAATAAAACAAAATATGTTGTTCATTATCTAACGCTGCAACAAGCCCTTCGCAATGGACTGAAACTACTTAAAATTCATAGAGTTATCGAGTTTAAACAATCCGATTGGTTGAAACCTTTCATCGATTTAAATACACGAAAACGTAATTTGTCTGAAAATAAATTTGGGAAATCTTTCTTTAAATGAATGAATAACAGTGTTTTCGGAAAGACGATAGAGAACGTTGATAAACGAGTTGATGCGAAATTAGTAACACATTGGCAAAGTTCGGGTCGCTTCTTAGGTGCTGTAACGTTAATAGCTAAACCTAATTTCAAAAATTTTAAGATTTTCACTCCCAACTTTGTAGCTACTCAGATGAACAAATTACGTATTGTTTACGATAAACCTCTCTAGTTGGTTTTACCATATTGGATTTATCAAAAGATGTAATGTACGATTTCTACTACAGCTTTCTCAAACTAAAATATCATCAAAATATTTCTTTGATGTATATGGATACAGATTCTTTAATTTTGAAAGTGTACACTGAAAACTTTTACCGCGATATTAGTAGGGGTAGATGACAGCTTCTGGCTAAGAGGATGAGAGGGTTGTGATTTCTGACAATTGTGACGTAATTGTAATCGATAGAATGTTGTTCAAGGTCATATGTCTACTACAGTAGAGAGCGTATTTATCATCGATTGCTAGAAAGCCGTTTCTATTTCAGAGGGCGAGTGTTTCGATTTGTGATAATTGTGACATAATTTGTGGCTCAAGGTTATGGTTCATATGTCTACTACAGTAGAGGGTATATTTATCTGCGTCTTTTCGACGTTGTCGGTTGATTGAAATGTCTACTATAGTAGCGATTGCGTAAGCCTACACAGTCGGGTGACATCTGCCTGAAAACCCTCCGATGCTGTGACAACGGTTGTCGAAATAGGTGGAATGGTGCTGTAGAGAGCGAGGAGGTCGGTTAAATAGCAAATATGAATTGCAGACGCAGCATTAGCTCCACGTGACTTTTACTGCATCCATGGATACCTTCACACACACACGCATACATACTCTGCTTTACCAAACAATAAGCTATCATGTGTAAGTTCATCATACACGTACAAACATCACTTGTCGTTCAGTACATCGACAACTTTACAATTTGCTGATATCGCGCATACATGTCTACATTACGCACACACGTCTTAAGTAAACCTGTAACCGTTCCTCTATATCTATGTATTCAAATTCACATGCTTTGCGCTTTCCATTTTATTACTCCGTTTATATCGAGCAAATTGCAGATGCAGCATTAGCTGCACGTTACTTTTGTTGTTAATATGTATACATATATATACATACTACTTTAACTTTTGTTTTCAAGATAACGTACCACAACATTCATACCTACGAATAATTCTGTAAGCTATCATGTGTAAGTTCATCACATACAGACATAACTTGTCGTCGTCGACGGTAAACACCGACAGTTACGCTAACAATTTGCTGATATCGCGCATACATGTCTACTTTACATATACATCTGAAACATACATATGTGAGGATATTGATTTGTAACGATTGAAATATGAATTAAGTATGACGTAACTGCTGTGTTATATCCAATGGATTTGAACCTGTACCCGCTCCTCTATGTCATATTCACGCGCATTCCATCTTACTCTGTCTATATCGAGCAAATTGCAGACGCAGCATTAGCTCCACGTTACTTTTGTTGCTAATATGTATACATATACACACACACACACTATTTTAACTTTCGAGATAACCTGCCACAACATTCATACCTACTAATAATTCTATAACCTATCATGTGTAAGTTCATCACATACAGACATTACTTGTCGTCGACGGTGAACACCGACAGTTACGTCAACAACTTTGCAACAATTTGCTGATATCGCGCATACATGTCTACTTTCCTTAAACTTGTACCCATCGTTCCTCATCATCCAATTCGCGCGCTTTACATCTTACTCCATCCATACATCGTACTACTAACAGGTTAAAGAAAATACTTGTACGTATATATAACGGCGTGGGTGATTACAACACAATTTTACGCAACATCTCCGACAACGAATACACACACATACGCTTATTGTTTAAACAATATTTCGATGAACCGATTGACTCGATTAATAATTAAAGGTATATACACTTGAATATTTTATAGTATCTGCTCTATATATAATACATTTCGTCTTGTAAAGCTTCTGGAACAGAAGAGTGAGTGAGAGGATATTGATTTGTAACGATGGAAATATGAATTAATTGTGATGTAACAGTGTGTTATATTCAATCAATGGATAAGTACTTTCATAAACTTTTTTTTGATGCATACTTGATTACACATGATGAAAGTTTCAAAGAAATAAGTATATTTGAAAGAAATGCTCTTACAATTGAAAACCGTTACATTATTATTGAAAAGTAAACAATTACTAGTGATAAATTAAAACTAATGCTTTAAATATATGATCAACAATTACAAATACAAACGTAAAGGTATACATAAATCTATTTCATTGAAAACTTTTACAGAAACTTCATGATTAATACTTTATAAGCAGTTTTACCAAATATCACACCACCTTCTTATTACATAGCTTTCGATAGTGTAAGAATTGATTGTAGAACAGAGGAGTGAGGATATTGATTTGTAACGATTGAAATACGAATAAATTTATGTATAGCATGTTATGTCTAATCGATAACTATGTTATCAACAGTTTTACCGAATATCATGCTTAAATACAATCATAATCAAAGTATCACCACACCTAATATAACCATCTATACATTTTCTAGAAACATGTGGTAAGGTTATTTTACGCTAAAGAAATTACTCGTTTGTATGCATAACGGTGTGTATGATTATAATACAATTTTACCAGATAATCAACAACAGACATACACACATACGCTTACTGTTTAAACAATTTCAATGAATGTTGACTCGATTAATAATTACGTATAGATACTCTCCTAATCCTCCGCATCCCATCGGTACTATCAGTACTGTTCAGTATTATTATTATTATTATAAACATGTAGAGCAGCATAGCATCGACGTTTGCATCAGCATAATATAAATACTTTTATAGTTACGTATAGTTTAGGTATTAGGTATAATGTTAAAAAATGCCTTATTGAATTCTATTGATTTATAAAGAGAGCTGTAGTTTTGTTATTTACATATGAACCGATGAACTTTGACTCGATTAATAATTATGTATATATATAGAAAACACACTTGGGTTAATCATTGAATATTTTATAGTATCTGCTCTATGTATAATACATCATTTCACCTTGTGAAGCTTCTGGAACAGAGGATATTGATTTGTAACGATTCAATTTTGACTATAGGTACCAGTCTTTTCACAGAGGTATGAGTTTTCCCCTGACAAGACAAGATCGACAGCAGCAGTTTACAATATCGAGATTATATTCTCTACAGCTACGACAGAAAAGCAGAGGTCTGTTGTCAATACATAGCTGATTACAGAATCCTCTATCTTCCCTAGAGTTTATATGAAAGTATGTCTGAAAGGTATAACTGATACACCGGGAAACCCTTCCGAGCAAGTGATGCTGTTACGAAGTGACAGCGGTTTAAATAGCAAATTTGATTTGCAGACTCAGCATAAGCTCCATGCTACTTTTGCTGCTAATATGTACACATACACATACACATACACATACACATACAACTACAACTTTAACTTATGTTTTACTACAGGCAAACAATAATTCAGTAAGCTATCATTTTACATGTATAAGTTCATCATAGACAGACACCACTTGTCGTTCACGGTGAACACCTACGGTTTTTGTTATACGTATACGTCAGCAACCTTTCCATCGGTATAATGTTATTGAGAAGCAGCTAATAACTTTAAACTCTTACACAATTCATTAGCGTCATCAAAATATTTGTATTCTATCGACTTATCATTATATATAAATATGAGGGTCTTCATATGAATCGCGTATGATTCATGTAATATTCATATTATATACCTAAGCATATACATATATATATGATGTATATGTGGAAATGAAACAGATTATATCAATTTTTATAAAAATTTTCTTCCATTATCCCTTACTAAAACTTGTGTAGATATACTTTTTTTAATACAACACTACCTTCTTTATTAGATAACTAATTATTAAAAGAAAAAAAAAAGCAGTTTATAATACAATTTTTATTTCATTATCCATTTTCCCCACTCCTCCCAATTTCCGTACACATATAAATTGACTACGCACACGGTCATCCTCAGTCTTTGTCAAGATCTCTTCACAGCTAATAATAATCGATATGATTCGTTGCCCGGACTGCGATACATCGTTTACGCGATCTGACAATTTAAACAGACATCGAAGAACTTCGTGTCGTAAACGAGTACAGGGTGATCCTAAGTCGTCTGTACCGACTAAAAAACTGAAGTTTGATACACCTTCTACCTCTTCTGACCGGTGGTGTGAAACCTGTAAAATTCATGTTCCTCAATCTTCCTACAACGGTCACCTACGCACTATACAGCATAAGGAAAAGTGTTGCTCACCTCTCGAGGAGGGAATCAGTTTCCTTACTTCTGCTTTCGCTAACAGAATTGCTTCGTTTCGTATCACGTCTACGAAATACCACCTTTCGTATACTGACTTTTTCAGTGATATTCTCGACAAATGTTTGCGCGTAATACGTAATCAGATCCACCTCCACGATACGTTTAAAATAAATTTGGAAGTTTTCGGACGTTGCGTGCACGAAACTAAACAATTGATTGAAATTAAATCCTTCAACACTAATAATAAAGTTGTGACGCGATCGATCGATCTTTCCAATGTACTACAACATTTCTTCAATATTCTTAACACCAAAGCGTCAGAGTTTCAAGAACGAGAGTCAGGTATGTAATTATTTTGATAAAATGTTTCTTTTTCCATCATCTTCCATTACGTTTCTTGTTTCTACAGGATGGAGTTTGGAAAGAGTTCTTTTCCTCGAAATCAACTTTACCAAGTATAATCCGCTGAGAGCGTCTTCTTACATCCCTTTACCTAGACAAATTCTACTGAAGACGGCGGTTGTGAATGTGAAAAACGATGATCAAGCCTGCTTTGCGTGGGCAATAACGTCAGCTATGTTCCCCGCACAAGCAAACTCGGACATAACTACTTCCTACCCACACTTCTCTCGCACTTTGGACTACGAGGGTATTCAATTTCCCATGAAATTAACTGATATTCCCAAATTTGAAGCGAAAAACCATTGCTCTGTGAATGTCTACGGAACCGAGTCCGTTTTGAAAGATGGAAAGTGGATCTGGGAAATAGTTGGTCCCCTTTACTATTCACCCATCAAGCAAAGGCTACACTTCAATCTACTGTTGCTCGACGATGATCGTGGAAATAATCATTACTGTTGGATTAAGAACATGTCTCGTTTACTTTCTCAGCAACTTTCCAAAACAAGACATCAAAAATTCATATGTGACGGTTGCTTACAGTATTTCTCCACCGTAGTCCACCTTCATCGTCATCAGCATTACGACTGCAACCATGTGTACAGCAGCCTTCCTACCGGTGATTGTAAAATGGATAAGATGGGTAGGTTGGTTCCTAATCATATTTTGAAATTTGAAAATTATCAAAAACGTATCAAAGTACCCTTTGTTGTATACGCCGATTTTGAAACCGTATTACAACCCATTCATACATGCTTTCCTGATCCTAACAAAACATCTACTACATCTACCAACAAACATCAGCCCCATTCATTTGCTTACTTGATAAAGTGTTCATTCGATGATTCCCTCTCCAAATTCAGATCGTATCGGGGGCCCGATTGCGTTAATCAATTTGTTAAAACTTTGGATGAAGACGTTTACGATATTTATCACCGATATTTGAAGATCACAGCTCCCATGATACCCCTGTCATATGAAGAGATACGTCTCTTCTCCGAGGCTACCTCTTGTAATATTTGTGAAGAACCGTTTCTGGACGATGACGTTAAGGTGCGAGATCATTGTCATTTGACCGGTAAAGTTCGATTAGGGGCAGCTCACTCCAGATGTTATTTAAATTATAAACTTCCCAACTTTGTACCTGTTTTTTTCCATAACCTCTCCGGATATGATTGTCACTTGTTTCTAAAGGAAATGGCTGCGAACGATGTTAAATTTGACGTAATTGCTCAAAATAAAGAAAAATACATTTCCTTCACCAAATTATTACGAGTTGATACGGTTCGAAATGATTCGGACAACTCAACTAAAAATGTGTTTGTAAAGATTAGATTTCTCAATTCCTTTCGTTTCATGGCTTCTTCCCTCGATAAGCTGTCGGAAGAACTCGATCCCGATCAATGTGTGCAAGTGAAAAAGTATTTTCCAGATCCGCGACATTTTCAACTTGTGCGTAGGAAAGGTGTCTTCCCTTATTCCTACGTGGATGATATTTCTAAGCTTGACCAAACAACGTTTCCAGAGAAAGACGATTTTTTCGATAAACTAACTTCCCTCGCCATTTCCGATGAGGATTATGAAAGAGCTAAAACTGTTTGGAACGCTTTCTCTTGTTCAACTCTCGGAGAATACTCTGACCTATACTTAAAAACAGATGTTCTGTTATTAGCAGATGTGTTCGAGAATTTCCGAAATACATGCATTACCACTTACGACTTAGACCCAGCTCAGTATTACACTGCACCAGGTCTTGCGTGGGATAGCATGTTAAAATTCACTCGTATTAATTTAGAACTTTTAACCGATATCGATATGTTAAAATTTTTTCAAAAAGGTATACATGGAGGTATAAGTCAATGCGTTGAAAGAATGCATTTCGCTAACAATCCCCACCTCCCAAATTTTAACAGCTCTATTCCTACTTATTATATTATGTATTTGGATGCTACTAATTTGTATGGACATAGTATGAGTCAATTCCTTCCTGTTTCCCACTTTCGTTGGCTAAACGAAACCGAAATTGATGAATTGAATGTTGTCTCTTTAGATGCTTCTTCTGAATACGGTTATGTACTTGAAGTCGATGTTGAATATCCTCAACACCTCCATGTAGGCATGGGTAACACACAAAATTTTAGTGTGTCGATACAGTAATACTGATACCGTGTGCTGTATCAACACACTGTTTCAACACAATTGTGTCATATTACACAGTAAAAGATTCACATACGCAATCGCAGTTTTGAAACGATTGCTGAAACGTGCTGAAACAGCAAGCGACACGTTTGCATGTGATACGTATACCATAAAGTGGCGATAGCGTTAGGCTTATGTTAAGTTCTGCATAAACAGAGACAGTTCTCACATAAAATTATATTATTGTTTGAATTAGAAAATTATTTATTAGAACGATAAGTAATACATTAAATTTGTGTTAAAAAAATTAAAAGTGTGAAACTTGTTAACTTGAAATAAAAAATAAAGTATAAATACAAGACGGATTATTTATTTACTTATACCTACATAAATAAAATATTGTTTTGCATTGTTTCTTGTCAGTTTCACATATCTATGGTTTCATCTTTTTAACCCACACTTCTATTATCTATGGGACTGGCTTAAAGTTGATTCGTTTGTAACTTGTAAGCAAGCTTGCGACTGTCTGATACGAAACGACAAACCGCGAAAAACGACATCAACCGATACAACACGACACAATGATACACTCTATGGCATCTGAAACCGTCTAACACTGACGACACGATGACACCCAACGATACCCACTGATTCCCATACAAGCGAACCTCAGCTCGCTCGTGTGTCGCAACTGTGTTAAGTGTCATTCGGTGTCATTGGTTTCATATGAGCTGTTTCAACACACCTGACACACTGAAAAGTGTCAACACTTTTGTGTGATACGACACTGTGTTACCCATACCTACCTCCATGATTTACATGCTGATCTCCCTTTTTTAGTTGAAAATATTATTTCTCCTGCTAATGCTAATGGTAGAATCAAAAAACTTATACCTAACCTTATGAATAAAACAAAATATGTTGTTCATTATGTAACGCTGCAACAAGCCCTTCGCAATGGACTGAAACTACTTAAAATTCATAGAATTATTGAGTTTAAACAATCCGATTGGTTGAAACCTTTCATCGATTTAAATACACGAAAACGTAATTTGTCTGAAAATAAATTTGGGAAATCTTTCTTTAAATTAATGAATAACAGTGTTTTCGGAAAGACGATGGAGAACGTTGATAAACGAGTTGATGTGAAATTAGTAACACATTGGCAAAATTCGGGTCGCTTCTTAGGTGCTGAAACGTTAATAGCTAAACCTAATTTCAAAAATTTTAAGATTTTCACTCCCAACTTTGTAGCCATTCAGATGAACAAATTACGTATTGTTTACGATAAACCTCTCTATGTTGGTTTTAATATATTGGATTTATCAAAAGTTGTAATGTACGATTTCTACTACAGCTTTCTCAAACTAAAATATCATCAAAATATTTCTTTGATGTATATGGATACAGATTCTTTCATTTTGAAAGTGTACACTGAAAACTTTTACCGCGATATTATTGAAAATATTCAGTACTTTGATACTTCCAATTATCCTCGCGATAATAGTTTCAATATTCCCATTACCACATCCGTTATCGGTAAATTCAAAGATGAGTTTCCTAATAATCCCATTAAAGCATTCTATGGAACCGGAGCTAAAGCGTATTGTGTTGAAGCGGTTGATCAAATTGTTAAGAAAGCTAAAGGTGTTAAGAAGAACGTTATTAAACTGCATCTGGGAGTTGATGATTATCTTCGCGTTATTAGGGACAATTCCACCATTATAAAATGTATGAATGTTTTTGTTTCTGACCTCCATACTATGTACACCCAAATGAAAACTAAAGTAGCTCTTTTCCCTAAAGACGATAAACGTTTCTTAGTTCCGAAAACAACTAATACGCTTCCTTGGGGACATTATAATATAAAAAACTCGGAAAGTTCCATTTCAAAGTTGAATAATACCATTGACCAAGTAGTCAAAAATTTTAATATGCCCCATAAAAACAACTTAACGGTTGGAGAATATTTTATTCAAAAACTTTTCGAGGCTTCTTCACTTCCACAAGAATCTATTGATACTATTTACGAACAACTTATGTAATATTCACTTTTATGTACCTATATATGTAAATAATGTTTTAATGTTATATTATCAAACTTTTTTATTGATTGTATACACTTATCTATGTAAATAAATGTTTTAAAACAAGTTTGTCTTTAATTAATTATATAAATTACATAAACATATATATATAAACCTTAAATGTTTCTGTAGTTACAATTTAATACGTTAATAGCAGTAATAATGAATAAACTTTTTTTTTATACTGTTCGATATCAGTGGATGGTTATTTGTCTGAGTCATGATCATTTCATCAGTCTAGAGCTTTTCCGTTCCTTATTGCAAAATGTTTTCTTATATCCATCACAATACTGTCTGATGACGACTGTTAATGGTTGGACTTAAAGTATATGGAAGCTTGAACAAGTTGATTAACTTAATAAACTTTTCCAAAATTTCGATTGCGTACCTATATAGTATACCACATCTAATATACGTTATCAACTGAATATCATACTTAAATGTTATAACAATCAAACTATCACCACACCTAATACAACTATATATATACATTTTCTAGAAACATATGATAAGGTTATTAATTCTTATACGCTTATTGTTTTAACTATGCCGATAGATATAAACCGATGTATAGCAACGTGTCATACAAGATTATAATGCAATTTTATCAGACAACCGACAACGAATAACGCTTATTATTTTAACAGTACCGATACATATGAATAGATGTGTAACAACATGTCATACAAGATTACGATGCAGTTTTATCAGACATTTACACAACCGATAACGAATACATACACGTTTAAACAGTTTCGATAAATATGAGCCGATTAATAATTACGTATAGACAGTGGCGGCTCGTAATCGAATAAGAAGGGGGATTACAAAATGAAGAAAATGTAATCATCAAAAAGGATATTCAATGTTTTAGTTGCTATAATTTTGATAGACAAAAGTATTCATTCACTTAATAATAAACTATCGTTTTGTTTAATATAATATTATAAATTAAACAGAGTTAAATTATTATTATTATTATGAGCTTTATTATATTATTACATTTACATCAATCCAGCTATTATACTTACTACTGAATTTTAATTGAATTTATCGAGAAAAAAACGTGTAGATTAGAAAAGACGCATATGATTTTGATAACAAAAAAAATATTTATTTCAAGAATTGATTGAATAAAAACTATAATTAAATATTATTGATCAATTTTTTCTTAATAAACACCCGTAACATTTCCTTTTAGTAGGTGGTGGACCATCAATTTGCAGTCTACCCTTATTGTAATGTTCAAAACATGGATACTCTAGTTTAAATTCTTCATCTTCTTTTAAGTATGTAGGTAATTTATCCCATGCTAAATAACGGGAATAGTAATTGATATGATCTAATAAGTATTGTCGTGGTAACGTTTCGATTTCTTTAGGCTCTAATTCACACAACCTATAGTTACATTCCTTTAACTTTTTCAACACTTTATTAATTATTAATAGTTCACTCCGTAACTCTGCCATTTGTAACGAGGTACTTTTTACTTTTATTATATAATTTTTGTAATCTTTCTTGTAATCTTTGCTTCAATGACCGACATGAACTTAAACTGATTACAAATTTATTCTCATTATTACTTTCAACATGTTGATATTGTTTTAACTGCAGCTACTTTAATAATGAAAGAGATAACATTTTATATATCTCTTTTTATTACTATATTATATCCTCACTACAACAACAACTATATACATTACATTTTTGCTTTTAAGAAACAATCTTAATAATTTTTATATTTTCTCTAACACAATTTGGTATATTACGTACTAAATCATATGAATTACAAGCTGAATAAGAGTACCCCTCTTCAAGTTTCTGAAGTGATGGACATTGTAGATTTTCTAGGTTGATAATATTAATACTCTTATCATCCAGAATTTCTAGAATCTAATGAACCTTCTCTAATCCTTTTACATAAATGGCTGTAACATCATTTAACTTCAACAGATGTCTTTAGAGATAATAATCAATTTTTCCATCTTCCCACGATAATCCGTGAAAGTTTCTTCTCAACCAATGATTTTCATATATATATTTAGGTGATAGAGATTGATATTGATTTGGTAGTTTAAATAGAAATACACTTACTTACAAAAGAGTTATATGTACTTACTAGAATGTTCTTTTGCACTTACAGATATTCGAACTTGAAATGAAATTTGAAACATTTATAAACCCTAGCATCTATCCTTATCAGCTGAGGGATCCTTTTGAGTAAAATATGTATGAGGAATGTGTTTATGACCACCTTTCATCTTCATATATTCTGTAAAGGTGCATGGAATACAATTCGTATTGGGTTCATCAGTTTCGCCTTTACATTTAGGACACTTATACTTAATTTTAACAGGCATTTTTTTTTTTTTTTATAGAATATTAATAACACCGTTTTTAATCGTTTCACTTTGGTATGAACAATCAATTACAACTAGCGGTACCTGTTTCTTAAATAGATCCGGTGACAGTATGGGTTCCTCGCTACCTTTATTCCAATAATATAATCGTTGAAATTTAGTATACATTTGGTATAATATTGTAAATTGGTTTTGATTATAATTTACATTAATGTTGTCATACGGATACATTTCAGAGTTTACATATAATTTGATAGATTTTAAGTTATAATGATCAAATTTTTGAGTTATCTAATTTTAAGTTGGTTTTTCTATCGGTTTGAAAACCAATAATAATAAATAACGGTTTTTCTATATTCGAGACCGATTTAATAACCCATGTGTTGTTTGTTTAAGTAATAGGTATTCTAATAATTCCTAACTTCTAAACGTGATTGGTAGACTAATATTCTTTTCAATATAGTCCAGTAACTCGTTTAAGATAAAGGATGTGGTCGTAGAGGCTTTTGGAAACTATGACTATAGCATTCATTATACAGACGAAAGCGAACTTGTATAGCTACTCTTTGAGAATCTCGTCCATCATGCGTTGAAACGTGGTTGAACCATTACGAAGGTTAAACAACATTCTAACATACTCATAATATCCATTCTCAACTGAAAACATAGTTTTTTCTATGGACTTGGGGATCCATCAGAACTTAGTTTGTAAATATGAGGATGTAGTGTTCGTTTTCATATAACACCTGCACGGGAGACACCAATACTATTGTTATGAATACAGAAAATCGGCTGACAACAGGAGATATGTGTGATAAAAGTATATTACAGTTAGGCTTCAAGGCAGAGTTTACGACAAACGTAAAATTACGGTTTATAGAAATATTGCTAGGTTGCAGTAAAAGTGCTAGGTATGAACGTTGTGATAGGTCTCCTCTATATGATTGTATATAAAGTTGTTTACAATGACAAAGTTGTTAACACATGCATATAACAAAAAAAAAAAAAAAACCGTGGACAACAAATCATGTTAATATATGATGAACTTATCCATATATATACTTATTAATAAAAAAAAGGGTATGTGTTCCACGTGGAGCTAATGCTGAGTCTGCAAATCATATTTCACTATTTATTGAGCGCTAAAGGAACATCGTCTCATTGTATTCCTGAATATATTTCCTAATAGATACATTATTAATATGTCCGATAATAAATGCAAGAAGCCGGCAGTACCGAAACCCCGTTTTGGAAAATTGAGGACGGGTGCGGTAAGTAGAAGAAAATCTTAATGAATTATTAAATGTTTTAATACAGTTATGTATTGTTTGCAGTACGATCTAGTTACAATGGTAACCACTGCAGTGGCAGCGTTATCCGTTGCTACAACCACTGCGACTGTAGCAACGGGTAGGAAGAAGAAGCTGGGGATCCGAGGAAGACCCGTGGCGACGACGTCTACCACGTGGAGCAGGTTGGTGAAGACGTCGACGTCACCTAAAGCAAGAGGGACCCCAGCAGAAACGCTGTCGCTGAGTGATGACAGTTTGGAAGCCAGTCTATTCGTAGACGGTACATGTGTCATAGATGTGACGATGCCCCTGTCAGATGAAGAGATACGTCTCTTCTCCGAGGCTACCTCTTGTAATATTTGTGAAGAACCGTTTCTGGACGATGACGTTAAGGTGCGAGATCATTGTCATTTGACCGGTAAAGTTCGATTAGGGGCAGCTCACTCCAGATGTAATTTAAATTATAAACTTCCCAACTTTGTACCTGTTTTTTTCCATAACCTCTCCGGATATGATTGTCACTTGTTTCTAAAGGAAATGGCTGCGAACGATGTTAAATTTGACGTAATTGCTCAAAATAAAGAAAAATACATTTCCTTCACCAAATTATTACGAGTTGATACGGTTCGAAATGATTCGGACAACTCAACTAAAAATGTGTTTGTAAAGATTAGATTTCTCAATTCCTTTCGTTTCATGGCTTCTTCCCTCGATAAGCTGTCGGAAGAACTCGATCCCGATCAATGTGTGCAAGTGAAAAAGTATTTTCCAGATCCGCGACATTTTCAACTTGTGCGTAGGAAAGGTGTCTTCCCTTATTCCTACGTGGATGATATTTCTAAGCTTGACCAAACAACGTTTCCAGAGAAAGGCGATTTTTTCGATAAACTAACTTCCCTCGCCATTTCCGATGAGGATTATGAAAGAGCTAAAACTGTTTGGAACGCTTTCTCTTGTTCAACTCTCGGAGAATACTCTGACCTATACTTAAAAACAGATGTTCTGTTATTAGCAGATGTGTTCGAGAATTTCCGAAATACATGCATTACCACTTACGACTTAGACCCAGCTCAGTATTACACTGCACCAGGTCTTGCGTGGGATAGCATGTTAAAATTCACTCGTATTAATTTAGAACTTTTAACCGATATCGATATGTTAAAATTTTTTCAAAAAGGTATACATGGAGGTATAAGTCAATGCGTTGAAAGAATGCATTTCGCTAACAATCCCCACCTCCCAAATTTTAACAGCTCTATTCCTACTTATTATATTATGTATTTGGATGCTACTAATTTGTATGGACATAGTATGAGTCAATTCCTTCCTGTTTCCCACTTTCGTTGGCTAAACGAAACCGAAATTGATGAATTGAATGTTGTCTCTTTAGATGCTTCTTCTGAATACGGTTATGTACTTGAAGTCGATGTTGAATATCCTCAACACCTCCATGTAGGCATGGGTAACACACAAAATTTTAGTGTGTCGATACAGTAATACTGATACCGTGTGCTGTATCAACACACTGTTTCAACACAATTGTGTCATATTACACAGTAAAAGATTCACATACGCAATCGCAGTTTTGAAACGATTGCTGAAACGTGCTGAAACAGCAAGCGACACGTTTGCATGTGATACGTATACCATAAAGTGGCGATAGCGTTAGGCTTATGTTAAGTTCTGCATAAACAGAGACAGTTCTCACATAAAATTATATTATTGTTTGAATTAGAAAATTATTTATTAGAACGATAAGTAATACATTAAATTTGTGTTAAAAAAATTAAAAGTGTGAAACTTGTTAACTTGAAATAAAAAATAAAGTATAAATACAAGACGGATTATTTATTTACTTATACCTACATAAATAAAATATTGTTTTGCATTGTTTCTTGTCAGTTTCACATATCTATGGTTTCATCTTTTTAACCCACACTTCTATTATCTATGGGACTGGCTTAAAGTTGATTCGTTTGTAACTTGTAAGCAAGCTTGCGACTGTCTGATACGAAACGACAAACCGCAAAAAAACGACATCAACCGATACAACACGACACAATGATACACTCTATGGCATCTGAAACCGTCTAACACTGACGACACGATGACACCCAACGATACCCACTGATTCCCATACAAGCGAACCTCAGCTCGCTCGTGTGTCGCAACTGTGTTAAGTGTCATTCGGTGTCATTGGTTTCATATGAGCTGTTTCAACACACCTGACACACTGAAAAGTGTCAACACTTTTGTGTGATACGACACTGTGTTACCCATACCTACCTCCATGATTTACATGCTGATCTCCCTTTTTTAGTTGAAAATATTATTTCTCCTGCTAATGCTAATGGTAGAATCAAAAAACTTATACCTAACCTTATGAATAAAACAAAATATGTTGTTCATTATGTAACGCTGCAACAAGCCCTTCGCAATGGACTGAAACTACTTAAAATTCATAGAATTATTGAGTTTAAACAATCCGATTGGTTGAAACCTTTCATCGATTTAAATACACGAAAACGTAATTTGTCTGAAAATAAATTTGGGAAATCTTTCTTTAAATTAATGAATAACAGTGTTTTCGGAAAGACGATGGAGAACGTTGATAAACGAGTTGATGTGAAATTAGTAACACATTGGCAAAATTCGGGTCGCTTCTTAGGTGCTGAAACGTTAATAGCTAAACCTAATTTCAAAAATTTTAAGATTTTCACTCCCAACTTTGTAGCCATTCAGATGAACAAATTACGTATTGTTTACGATAAACCTCTCTATGTTGGTTTTAATATATTGGATTTATCAAAAGTTGTAATGTACGATTTCTACTACAGCTTTCTCAAACTAAAATATCATCAAAATATTTCTTTGATGTATATGGATACAGATTCTTTCATTTTGAAAGTGTACACTGAAAACTTTTACCGCGATATTATTGAAAATATTCAGTACTTTGATACTTCCAATTATCCTCGCGATAATAGTTTCAATATTCCCATTACCACATCCGTTATCGGTAAATTCAAAGATGAGTTTCCTAATAATCCCATTAAAGCATTCTATGGAACCGGAGCTAAAGCGTATTGTGTTGAAGCGGTTGATCAAATTGTTAAGAAAGCTAAAGGTGTTAAGAAGAACGTTATTAAACTGCATCTGGGAGTTGATGATTATCTTCGCGTTATTAGGGACAATTCCACCATTATAAAATGTATGAATGTTTTTGTTTCTGACCTCCATACTATGTACACCCAAATGAAAACTAAAGTAGCTCTTTTCCCTAAAGACGATAAACGTTTCTTAGTTCCGAAAACAACTAATACGCTTCCTTGGGGACATTATAATATAAAAAACTCGGAAAGTTCCATTTCAAAGTTGAATAATACCATTGACCAAGTAGTCAAAAATTTTAATATGCCCCATAAAAACAACTTAACGGTTGGAGAATATTTTATTCAAAAACTTTTCGAGGCTTCTTCACTTCCACAAGAATCTATTGATACTATTTACGAACAACTTATGTAATATTCACTTTTATGTACCTATATATGTAAATAATGTTTTAATGTTATATTATCAAACTTTTTTATTGATTGTATACACTTATCTATGTAAATAAATGTTTTAAAACAAGTTTGTCTTTAATTAATTATATAAATTACATAAACATATATATATAAACCTTAAATGTTTCTGTAGTTACAATTTAATACGTTAATAGCAGTAATAATGAATAAACTTTTTTTTTATACTGTTCGATATCAGTGGATGGTTATTTGTCTGAGTCATGATCATTTCATCAGTCTAGAGCTTTTCCGTTCCTTATTGCAAAATGTTTTCTTATATCCATCACAATACTGTCTGATGACGACTGTTAATGGTTGGACTTAAAGTATATGGAAGCTTGAACAAGTTGATTAACTTAATAAACTTTTCCAAAATTTCGATTGCGTACCTATATAGTATACCACATCTAATATACGTTATCAACTGAATATCATACTTAAATGTTATAACAATCAAACTATCACCACACCTAATACAACTATATATATACATTTTCTAGAAACATATGATAAGGTTATTAATTCTTATACGCTTATTGTTTTAACTATGCCGATAGATATAAACCGATGTATAGCAACGTGTCATACAAGATTATAATGCAATTTTATCAGACAACCGACAACGAATAACGCTTATTATTTTAACAGTACCGATACATATGAATAGATGTGTAACAACATGTCATACAAGATTACGATGCAGTTTTATCAGACATTTACACAACCGATAACGAATACATACACGTTTAAACAGTTTCGATAAATATGAGCCGATTAATAATTACGTATAGACAGTGGCGGCTCGTAATCGAATAAGAAGGGGGATTACAAAATGAAGAAAATGTAATCATCAAAAAGGATATTCAATGTTTTAGTTGCTATAATTTTGATAGACAAAAGTATTCATTCACTTAATAATAAACTATCGTTTTGTTTAATATAATATTATAAATTAAACAGAGTTAAATTATTATTATTATTATGAGCTTTATTATATTATTACATTTACATCAATCCAGCTATTATACTTACTACTGAATTTTAATTGAATTTATCGAAAAAAAAAACGTGTAGATTAGAAAAGACGCATATGATTTTGATAACAAAAAAAATATTTATTTCAAGAATTGATTGAATAAAAACTATAATTAAATATTATTGATCAATTTTTTCTTAATAAACACCCGTAACATTTCCTTTTAGTAGGTGGTGGACCATCAATTTGCAGTCTACCCTTATTGTAATGTTCAAAACATGGATACTCTAGTTTAAATTCTTCATCTTCTTTTAAGTATGTAGGTAATTTATCCCATGCTAAATAACGGGAATAGTAATTGATATGATCTAATAAGTATTGTCGTGGTAACGTTTCGTTTTCTTTAGGCTCTAATTCACACAACCTATAGTTACATTCCTTTAACTTTTTCAACACTTTATTAATTATTAATAGTTCACTCCGAAACTCTGCCATTTGTAACGAGGTACTTTTTACTTTTATTATATAATTTTTGTAATCTTTCTTGTAATCTTTGCTTCAATGACCGACATGAACTTAAACTGATTACAAATTTATTCTCATTATTACTTTCAACATGTTGATATTGTTTTAACTGCAGCTACTTTAATAATGAAAGAGATAACATTTTATATATCTCTTTTTATTACTATATTATATCCTCACTACAACAACAACTATATACATTACATTTTTGCTTTTAAGAAACAATCTTAATAATTTTTATATTTTCTCTAACACAATTTGGTATATTACGTACTAAATCATATGAATTACAAGCTGAATAAGAGTCCCCCCTCTTCAAGTTTCTGAAGTGATGGACATTGTAGATTTTCTAGGTTGATAATATTAATACTCTTATCATCCAGAATTTCTAGAATCTAATGAACCTTCTCTAATCCTTTTACATAAATGGCTGTAACATCATTTAACTTCAACAGATGTCTTTAGAGATAATAATCAATTTTTCCATCTTCCCACGATAATCCGTGAAAGTTTCTTCTCAACCAATGATTTTCATATATATATTTAGGTGATAGAGATTGATATTGATTTGGTAGTTTAAATAGAAATACACTTACTTACAAAAGAGTTATATGTACTTACTAGAATGTTCTTTTGCACTTACAGATATTCGAACTTGAAATGAAATTTGAAACATTTATAAACCCTAGCATCTATCCTTATCAGCTGAGGGATCCTTTTGAGTAAAATATGTATGAGGAATGTGTTTATGACCACCTTTCATCTTCATATATTCTGTAAAGGTGCATGGAATACAATTCGTATTGGGTTCATCAGTTTCGCCTTTACATTTAGGACACTTATACTTAATTTTAACAGGCATTTTTTTTTTTTTTTATAGAATATTAATAACACCGTTTTTAATCGTTTCACTTTGGTATGAACAATCAATTACAACTAGCGGTACCTGTTTCTTAAATAGATCCGGTGACAGTATCGGTTCCTCGCTACCTTTATTCCAATAATATAATCGTTGAAATTTAGTATACATTTGGTATAATATTGTAAATTGGTTTTGATTATAATTTACATTAATGTTGTCATACGGATACATTTCAGAGTTTACATATAATTTGATAGATTTTAAGTTATAATGATCAAATTTTTGAGTTATCTAATTTTAAGTTGGTTTTTCTATCGGTTTAAAAAACCAATAATAATAAATAACGGTTTTTCTATATTCGAGACCGATTTAATAACCCCTGTGTTGTTTGTTTAAGTAATAGGTATTCTAATAATTCCTAACTTCTAAACGTGATTGGTAGACTAATATTCTTTTCAATATAGTCCAGTAACTCGTTTAAGATAAAGGATGTGGTCGTAGAGGCTTTTGGAAACTATGACTATAGCATTCATTATACAGACGAAAGCGAACTTGTATAGCTACTCTTTGAGAATCTCGTCCATCATGCGTTGAAACGTGGTTGAACCATTACGAAGGTTAAACAACATTCTAACATACTCATAATATCCATTCTCAACTGAAAACATAGTTTTTTCTATGGACTTGGGGATCCATCAGAACTTAGTTTGTAAATATGAGGATGTAGTGTTCGTTTTCATATAACACCTGCACGGGAGACACCAATACTATTGTTATGAATACAGAAAATCGGCTGACAACAGGAGATATGTGTGATAAAAGTATATTACAGTTAGGCTTCAAGGCAGAGTTTACGACAAACGTAAAATTACGGTTTATAGAAATATTGCTAGGTTGCAGTAAAAGTGCTAGGTATGAACGTTGTGATAGGTCTCCTCTATATGATTGTATATAAAGTTGTTTACAATGACAAAGTTGTTAACACATGCATATAACAAAAAAAAAAAAAAAAAACCCTGGACAACAAATCATGTTAATATATGATGAACTTATCCATATATATACTTATTAATAAAAAAAAGGGTATGTGTTCCACGTGGAGCTAATGCTGAGTCTGCAAATCATATTTCACTATTTATTGAGCGCTAAAGGAACATCGTCTCATTGTATTCCTGAATATATTTCCTAATAGATACATTATTAATATGTCCGATAATAAATGCAAGAAGCCGGCAGTACCGAAACCCCGTTTTGGAAAATTGAGGACGGGTGCGGTAAGTAGAAGAAAATCTTAATGAATTATTAAATGTTTTAATACAGTTATGTATTGTTTGCAGTACGATCTAGTTACAATGGTAACCACTGCAGTGGCAGCGTTATCCGTTGCTACAACCACTGCGACTGTAGCAACGGGTAGGAAGAAGAAGCTGGGGATCCGAGGAAGACCCGTGGCGACGACGTCTACCACGTGGAGCAGGTTGGTGAAGACGTCGACGTCACCTAAAGCAAGAGGGACCCCAGCAGAAACGCTGTCGCTGAGTGATGACAGTTTGGAAGCCAGTCTATTCGTAGACGGTACATGTGTCATAGATGTGACGATGCCTCCACCGCTAATATCGCCTCTGCCCGACACCCCCATGACGCTTTCACAGGAAATGGATCAGTTAGAAAGCGCCATGGTAAGTGCCCATCGGATCCCAGAAGAGATGGCGGCACTGACGTTAGCTTGGGAGAGGAAGCGCGCTGCTCGCGGTAACGTGAGCACAGAGCTCGCCCGAGTCCGTAAGCGTAAGAGTCTTCTTGAAGACGAGGAAGCTCGGCTTGTAGCTGAGCAAGCTCGTGTTCGAGAAGATAAGTTACAAGAGACGGAGAAAGAGACGCAGCTAGTAGTAGACGAAGAGAAGCTGCGTCTCGAAGAAAACGTCTTGGAGCATGAGGTGGAAGTGAAGCGTCCGAGGTATGAGCGGCTCTGCGTGGGTGTACAGAAGCTGGCACATCAGATGACACCTGTACCGAAAGACCTGGCGTAATTAGATCGAGCGCGGGGCGTTTACTTCCACATAATACTTCCGAGTAAAAATTAGTTATGTAACCTAAACAATTAAGTTAGTAGAAAGTTAAAGTATCTTAGCATTTTGTAATATTTTATAACTAAAAAAAAATTGTATACACTCATGAACACTACTTTCTTGAAGGTTGTAACTTAAATTGTATGAGTTCTTCTATTTAATCTATGTATTTTAAATTTTTAATATATATATATATATATATATATATATATATATACCTATACATGTATTGTAAATAATGTATAGATGGATGTATGTATTTTAAATATTATAAATAGTATATGGATGTATGTATATATTATAAATATTATTGTATTATCTTTTATTCATAAAAAAATAAATAGTTTAATAGAAATTATGAGTTTTATAATAATAACACTAACAAAAGTGCATGCGTATAACAAAAACCGTAGGTGTTCACCGTGAACGACAAGTGATGTCTGTCTATGATGAACTTATACATGTAAAATGATAGCTTGCAGAATTATTGTTTAGCTGCAGTAAAACATAAGTTAAAGTTATATGTGCGTATGTGTATGTGTATATGTACATATTAGCAGCAAAAGTAGTGTGGAGCTAATGCTGTGTCTGCAAATCATATTTGCTATTTAAACCGCTGTCACTTCGTAACAGCATCACTTGCTCGGAAGGGTTTTCCCAACTTAACATGAACCTTTCCCGTGTATCAATTGTGCTTACACCTTTCAGGCACAGTTGGAACGTCCTCCGACTACAATGTATACTTTGTCAACGTCTTCGCATGAACTGTACAGAAGAAACAGGATTCTGTTGTCAGCTATGTAGTGATAGCAGACCTCTGTGTTTCTGTCACAGCTGTAGAGAATATAATCTCGATGTTGTAAACTTCTGCTGTCGATCTTGTCGTCAGGGGGAAAACTCATACCTCTGCGAGAAGACTGGCTTGGTTTACGAGATCGAAGATACACATACTCTCTACTGTTTACTCTGTAGTACAGCTCAGCAAAGGCGTCGATTATTTACATCTATTATGATACAACCACCCTTCACGTAGCTATCCATTTCAATACCTTCCTTTCCCCTTTCCCTTTCCCATCCTTTTTAAACATTTATGACCTTGACCCACTTTCTGTTAGAATACAACAACTGTTATATCATTTCAAATTAAATCGTTATAAATCAATATCCTCTGTTCCAGAAGCTTTACAAAGCGAAATGTATTAAACATAGAGAAGATACTATAAAATATTCAAGTATATATATATACCTTTTATATACATAATTATTAATCGATTCAACGTTCATCGTTTCATATGTGAATAACAAAATTACAGCTCTCTTTACAAAATCAATAGAATTCAATAAGCCATTTTTAACATTATACCTAGCACCTAAATTATACGTAACTATAAAAGTATTTATATGCTGATGCAAACGACAATGCTATATGTTTATAATAATAATACGATGAACGGTGTATGTACGTATGTAGTCCTTTACGTATGAGCTTGTCTTCGTCAGAGATAGTCTTCGTTGTTCGTTCTGTTTCATTTCCATATATACATCATATACCTAGGTATGTACTGAGATACATAATATTGATAATCGAAATGATGTGGTATGGTATATCGATTACCTCGATTACTACGTCTTACGACTCATACGACTGAACAGTACTGATAGTACCGATGGGACGCGGGAATCAGGAGAGTATCTATACGTAATTATTAATCGAGTCAACGTTCATCGGTTCATATATATTGAAATTGTTTAAACAGTAAGCGTGTGTGTGTATGTCTGTTGTTGATTGTCTGGTAAAATTGTGTTATAATCATACACACCGTTATGCATACATACGAGTATTTTCTTTAGCGTATAATAACCTTACCACATGTTTCTAGAGAATGTATATATATATTAGGTGTGGTGATATTTTGATTATAGCATTTAAGCATTATATTCGACAAAACTGTTGATAACATAGAGTTATCCATTAGATATAACATATTATACATAAATTTATTCGTATTTCAATCGTTATAAATCAATATTCTCACTCCTATGTTCTATAATCAGTTCTTACACTATCGAAAGCTATGTAATTAGAACATCTAGTGATATTTGATAAAACTGCTGATAAAGTAGTTATTATTAAATTTCAGTAAAAAGTTTCAACGAAATAGATCTATCTATACCTTTACGTTTGTATTTGTAATTGTTGATCGTATATTTAAAGCATTCGTTTTGATAGCAAATTGCAAAGTTGTTAACGTAACTGTCGGTGTTCACCGTCGACGACAAGTAATGTCTGTATGTGATGAACTTACACATAATAGCTTGTAGAATTATTAGTAGGTAAGAATGTTGTGGTAGGTTATCTCAAAAGTTAAAATAGTGTGTGTGTATATGTATACATATTAGCAACAAAAGTAACGTGGAGCTAATGCTGCGTCTGCAATTTGCTCGATATAGACGGAGTAAGATGGAATGCGCGTGAATATGACATAGAGGAGCGGGTACAGGTTTAAATCCATTGGATATAACACAGCTGTTACGTCATACTTAATTCATATTTCAATCGTTACAAATCAATATCCTCACATATGTATGTTCCAGATGTATATGTAAAGTAGACATGTATGCGCGATATCAGCAAATTGTTGGCGTAACTGTCGGTGTTCACCGTCGTCGTCGACGACAAGTTAGTGATGTCTGTATGTGATGAACTTACACATGATAGCTAACAGAATTATTGGTAGGTATGAATGTTGTGGTACGTTATCTCGAAAGTTAAAGTAACGTGCAGCTAATGCTGCATCTGCAATTTGCTCGATATAGACGGAGTAATAAGATGGAAAGCGCAAAGCATGTGAATTTGAATACATAGACATAGAGGAACGGTTACAGGTTTACTTAAGACGTGTGTGCGTAATGTAGACATGTATGCGCGATATCAGCAAATTTTAAAGTTGTCGATGTACTGAACGACAAGTGATGTTTGTCTGTGTATGATGAACTTACACATGATAGCTTATTGTTTGGTAAAGCAGAGTATGTATGCGTGTGTGTGTGAAGGTATCCATGGATGCAGTAAAAGTCACGTAATGCTGCGTCTGCAATTCATATTTGCTATTTAACCGACCTCCTCGCTCTCTACAGCACCATTCCACCTATTTCGACAACCGTTGTCACAGCATCGGAGGGTTTTCAGGCAGATGTCACCCGACTGTGTAGGCTTACGCAATCGCTACTATAGTAGACATTTCAATCAACCGATAACGTCGAAAAGACGCAGATAAATATACCCTCTACTGTAGTAGACATATGAATCATAACCTTGAGCCACAAATTATGTCACAATTATCACAAATCGAAACCCTCTCGCCCTCTGAAATAGAAACGGCTTTCTAGCAATCGATGATAAATACGCTCTCTACTGTAGTAGACATATGACCTTGAACAACATTCTATCGATTACAATTACGTCACAATTGTCACAAATCACAACCCTCTCATCCTCTTAGCCAGAAGCTGTCATCTACCCCTACTGATATTGTTGAAAATATCCAGTACTTTGATACTTCCAATTATCCTCGCGATAATAGTTTCAATATTCCCATTACCACATCCGTTATCAGTAAATTCAAAGATGAGTTTCCTAATAATCCCATTAAAGCATTCTATGGAACCGGAGCTAAAGCGTATTGTGTTGAAGCGGTTGATCAAATTGTTAAGAAAGCTAAAAGGTGTTAAGAAGAACGTTATTAAACTGCATCTGGGAGTTGATGATTATCTTCGCGTTATTAGGGACAATTCCACCATTATAAAATGTATGAATGTTTTTGTTTCTGACCTCCATACTATGTCCACCCAAATGAAAACTAGAGTAGCTCTTTGCCCTAAAGACGATAAACGTTTCTTAATTCCGAAAACAACTAATACGCTTCCTTGGGGACATTATAATATAAAAAACTCGGAAAGTTCCATTTCAAAGTTAAATAATACCATTGACCAAGTAGTCAAAAATTTTAATATGCCCCATAAAAACAACTTAACGGTTGGAGAATGTTTTATTCAAAAACTTTTCGAGACTTCTTCACTTCCACAAGAATCTATTGATACTATTTACGAACAACTTATGTAATATTCACTTGTATGTACCTATATATGTAAGTAATGTTTTAATGTTATATTATCAAACTTTTTTATTGATTGTATACACTTATCTATGTAAATAAATAAACGTTTTAACACAAGTTCGTCTTTAATTAATTTTATAAATTGCATAAACATATTAAGAAAACGTTAAATGTTTCTGCAGTTATAATTTAATACGTTAATAACAGTAATAATGAATAAACTTTTTTTTTTATACTGTTCGATATCAGTGGATGGTAATTTGTCTGAGTCATGATAATTTCATCAGTCTAGAGCTTTTCCGTTCCTGATTGGAAAATGTTTTCTTATATCCATCACAATACTGTCTGATGACGACTGTTAATGGTTGGACTTAAAGTATATGGAAGCTTGAACAAGTTGATTAACTTAATAAACTTTTCCAAATATTTCGATTGCGTACCTATATAGTATACCACATCTAATATACGTTATCAACTGAATATCATACTTAAATGTTATAACAATCAAACTATCACCACACCTAATACAACTATATATATATATATATATATATATATAAATACATTTTCTAGAAACATATGATAAGGTTATTAATTCTTATACGCTTATTGTTTTAACTATGCCGATAGATATAAACTGATGTATAACAACGTGTCATACAAGATTATAATGCAATTTTATCGAACAACCGACAACGAGTAACGCTTATTGTTTTAACAGTACCGATACATATGAATAGATGTGTAACAGCATGTCATACAAGATTACGATGCAGTTTTATCAGACATTTACACAACCGATAACGAATACATACACGTTTAAACAGTTTCGATACGTATGAGCCGATGAACAATTACGTATAGACAGTGGCGGCTCGTAATCGAATAGGAAGGGGGTTTACAAAATAAAGAAAATGTAATAATCAAAAAGGATATTCAATGTTTTAGTTGCTATAATTTTGATAGACAAAAGTATTCATTCACTTAATAATAAACTATCGTTTTGTTTAATATAATATTATAAATAAAACAGAGTTAAATTATTATTATTATGAGCTTTATTATATTATTACATTTACATCAATCCAGCTATTATACTTACTACTGAATTTTAATTGAACTTATCGAGAAAAAAACGTATAGATTAGAAAAGACGCACATGATTTTGATAACAAAAAAATATTTATTCTTCTTATTACTTTCAACATGTTGATATTGTTTTAACTGCAGCTACTTTAATAATGAAAGAGATAACATTTTATATATCTCTTTTTATTACTATATTATATCCTCACTACAACAACAACTATACATTACATTTTTGCTTTTAAGAAACAATCTTAATAATTTTTATATTTTCTCTAACACAATTTGGTATATTACGTACTAAAACATGTGAATTACAAGCTGAATAAGAGTACCCCTCTTCAAGTTTCTGAAGTGATGGACATTGTAGATTTTCTAGGTTGATAATATTAATACTCTTATCATCCAGAATTTCTAGAATCTAATGAACCTTCTCTAATCCTTTTACATAAATGGCTGTAACATCATTTAACTTCAACAGATGTCTTTAGAGATAATAATCAATTTTTCCATCTTCCCACGATAATCCGTGAAAGTTTCTTCTCAACCAATGATTTTCATATATATATTTAGGTGATAGAGATTGATATTGATTTGGTAGTTTAAATAGAAATACACTTACTTACAAAAGAGTTATATGTACTTACTAGAATGTTCTTTTGCGCTTACAGATATTCGAACTTGAAATGAAATTTGAAACATTTATAAACCCTATAATCTATCCTTATCAGCTGAGGGATCCTTTTGAGTAAAATATGTATGAGGAATGTGTTTATGACCACCTTTCATCTTCATATATTCTGTAAAGGTGCATGGAATACAATTCGTATTGGGTTCATCAGTTTCGCCTTTACATTTAGGACACTTATACTTAATTTTAACAGGCATTTTTTTTTTATAGAATATTAATAGCACCGTTTTTAATCGTTTCACTTTGGTATGAACAATCAATTACAACTAGCGGTACCTGTTTCTTAAATAGATCCGGTGACAGTATGGGTTCCTCACTACCTTTATTCCAATAATATGATCGTTGAAATTTAGTATACATTTGGTATAACATTGTAAATTGGTTTTTATTATAATTAACATTAATGTTGTCATACGGATACATTTCAGAGTTTACATATAATTTGATAGATTTTAAGTTATAATGATCAAAGGACCCCGCACAAATCATATGGGAAATGGGTCCCGGCGGATTTGGCTGAAATTTGAGTATTTTACTCTCCAAACCTTTCTAAACAAAAGTCTTCATTGACACGAGGCTCAAAAGTGCATACTTTACCATGTTTTGTACGATTAAAGTAAATGTTTAATAAAATGTCGATATTTGAAATCAGCGCATAAAAATCTATAGTTTCGTGTCTTTTTTAATATGAATTATGGTTGTGAATGTAAGAACACTTTTTATTTTGGTAAAGAGGTACACAGCGTCAAAAGTATTTTTTGTTATTTCAATTTTTTGTTTGTTTCTGCATATCGCAAAAAGAGTTAAAAATAATGTAGTGAAAAACGTGCATGTTTAGGATGTTTTGTACTCCTAAAAAGTTTCGTTTTTAAGTTCTGTACAGAGAATAGATAATCTAAATGCATTCGCGGGTGAGTGTACCGCTAATGCGCGTGCTAAATACATTCTTCTATTCGCTCTCGAGCGGTCCGTTCGCGAACGACTATTATTCTTCATATTGAAAACTAAGAGGATTTCGCGCAGTCAATAAGCGTAGCTAGAAAACTTTAAAGAGAGCTTCGTCTCGTCTAACATTTCAAAGCTACGTACGATGAATCTGAGCGACAGGTAAAACATGAAACATTTGAAGATGAATGAAACATGAATCACTTATAGATCATTTTCTAACACAAAGTCCTTTGCATTCCAGCTGCTGAGTAAACTAGCATAAAAGTGTTGTTTTTTCATTGCTCCTAAAAGACAGTACAATTATAAGAAAATACTTGCAAAGCGTAGCTCTACTACAGGTAGATATATAATTCAAAAACAATACAAATACTTTGGTAATCATGAGCAGTTATAAAAAACTTTGTACTTTTTGTTTGATTTTTGTTATTAAAGCAGATATATTGATTTGCATCATTTCGGAACAATATGGCTCAACGAAATCGTCTACAATGTTATGTTTGCGAAGGAGTTTATTCACGACAACAAATGGCACGAATTGATGGAGAAGCTAATGTAGAGAAACGAAACATCGCTATCGCTAGAAGAGAAGGATTTCTACTGCCTCCTTTGGAAGTTACAGATTTGACCAGGATTTGCATCAACTGTAATCAGTCGATAATAAATGAGATACTGGCTCTTCAACAAGATCCCAACTCCTTAAGACTCAATGTTTTAACGCAAACAAGGAATCGTACATGTTTATTCTGCGAAAGCGATGTAGACATACACAAGCTGAACGTGAACTGCAGAGTCAATGCATTTATTTTCCGCAATATTTACATCCCTGAAGATACTAACTCGTGCCATCACCATCTGGATAATGACGGTTTCATTATAGAACCGTTACTTCTTGGACTACGTTACGTCAATCGAACGTATTTTCTCCGTGGACCAGAACTTCAACGTTTTTTGCAAGCACTACGTCACGCAGCTAACGGTGAAATCAAGTACCTTGATGTCAACAATTTAACAGCTGATGAATTCGATTCATTTTCACCAATTACCAAAGAACAATTTGAGGACTTGTTTACTTATTGCGATCCGATTGAATGCGGGCTTGCTTGCAAGAGGACAGAGCCAACTTTCCACTGTAGAGGGAAATGAATTACGCCAAGTTACTAAGTTAAGGTGGATAGTTGAAGCTAGAAACGGGCATCTGAAATCTATATTCAAGTTCTTAGGCCAAACGATTCAAATGACTCACGTCCCAAATCTAGGAGATTTTCATCGTATTGGTGGTGCAATCATCAATAAGTATCGTCCACTCATCACCATGGAAAATGCAACGGCAGAGGCAGCACGGAATATTCTTGCGAAATCTCAGGAAGAGAATTTGTTGATGGCGCGAGTGAAAAGGGACAACTTGCATACAAGAAACGCTCAACGCTGGGTCCAGCTCACTGCACAACATGTACCTGACTTTCCTGTGCTTAGTATGGAAGCTTTAAAAGATCTAACTGTCGGCATTTATCAAGTGAAGTTGGCACCGTCGTATATTCAAGATAAACTGCAAAGAGAAGAAGCAGAAGAATTCCATGTTGAAATGTTGCGAGATGTTGACAACATCCCTGAACCAGGATTACTTAGAGTACGTGCTTTTTCAAGATTTCACAACGCAACTAAATACCAATTGTGGATATCTTACAGAACTGTGAACGACAACGACAATGACAATGACAATGACAATGACAATAACAATCTGATCGAGGGGTACTACTGTACTTGCTTTGCTGGCGCACGGACTCTTGGTACTTGCGCGCATATTGCGAGTGTCTTATGGTTTTTGGGATATGCTCGGCACACACAGAACATTCGATATCCTTCGACAGTTTTGCTAAACTGTATTCTGGACGCTGGAAATCGACCACCAGAAGAAAATCAAAACATCCGGTGAAACTACAGTTTTTTACATGGCTTTTATACGAGCAATCACTAATATATCATCCTGTCTTAAACAACATAATCGGTCCTTTTTAGGACCACTAAATCGCTAAAAACATAGAATATCTTTTTTCTTTCATTTTTTGCTATGAGAACATTGCAAATGATCATAAACATTGAGAAATATACATTAAGTTAACACAATATGAATGTCTTATTTCGTTTTCCTACGGCTACAATCAAAATTCATTTCAATGAGGATTCAACACTATCAATTTTTAAGCGCTGAATCTGAATATCGACATTTTATTAAACGTCAACTTCAATCGTACAAAACATGGTAAAGTATAAACTTTTCAGCCTCGTGTCAATGAGGACTTTTGTTTAGGAAGGTTTGAAGAGTAAAATACTCAAATTTCAGCCAAATCCGCCGGGACCCATTTCCCATATGATTTGTGCAGGGTCCTTTTTGAGTTATCTAATTTTAAGTTGTTTTTTCTATCGGTTTGAAAACCAATAATAGTAAATCATGGTTTTTCTATATTCGAGACTGATTTAACAGCCCACGTGTTGTTTGTTTAAGTAACGTATATTCTAATAATTCCTAACTTCTAAACGTGATTGGTAGACTAATATTCTTTTCAATATAGTCCAATAACTTGTCTAAGATAAAGGATGTAGACGTGGAAGCTTTTGGAAAATATGATTATAGCATTCATTATATAGACGAAAGCGAACTTGTATAGGTAACTCTTTAAGAATCTCATTCATCATGCGTTGAAACGTGGTTGAATCATTACGAAGGTTAAACAACATTCTAGCATACTCGTAATATCCATTCTCAACTGAAAACATAGTTTTTTCTATGGACTTGGGGATCCATCAGAACTTAGTTTGTAAATATGAGGATGTAGTGTTCGTTTTCATATAACACCTGCACGGGAGACACCAATACTATTGTTATGAATACAGAAAACCGGCTGACAAAAGGAGATATGTGTGATTAAAGTATATTACAGTTAGGCTTCAAGGGAGAGTTATCAACAAACGTAAAATTACGGCTTATAGAAATATTGCTAGGTTGCGGTAAAAGTGCTAGGTATGAACGTTGTGATAGGACTTCTTTCTCTACATGATAATATAGATAGTTGTTTACGATGATACAGTCAGGCTTCAAGGGAGAGTTATCGACAGATGTGAAATTACAGCTTGCAGAATTATTGCTAGGTTGTAGTAAAAGTGTTAGGTATGAACGTTGTGATAGGTCTCCTCTATATGATTGTATATAAAGTTGTTTACGATGACAAAGTCGTTAACACATGCATATAACAAAAAAAAACCGTGGACAACAAATCATGTTAATATATGATGAACTTATCCATATATATACTTATTAATAAAAAAAAGGGTATGTGTTCCACGTGGAGCTAATGCTGAGTCTGCAAATCCTATTTCACTATTTATTGAACGCTAAAGGAACATCGTCTCATTGTATTCTTGAATCTATTTCCTAATAGATACAATAATATGTCCGATAATAAAAGCAAGAAGCCGGCAGTACCGAAACCCCGTTTTGGAAAATTGAGGACGGGTGCGGTAAGTAGAAGAAAATCTTAATTGTAATTGTTTAATTAATTATTAAATGTTTTAATACAGTTATGTATTGTTTGCAGTACGGTCTAGTTACAATGGCAACCACTGCGGTGGCAGCGTTATCCGTTGCTACAACCACTGCGACTGTAGCAACGGGTAGGAAGAAGAAGCTGGGGATCCGAGGAAGACCCGTGGCGACGACGTCTACCACGTGGAGCAGGTTGGTGAAGACGTCGACGTCACCTAAAGCAAGAGGGACCCCAGCAGAAACGCTGTCGCTGAGTGATGAGAGCCTGGAAGACGGTACATGTGTCATAGATGTGACGATGCCTCCGCCGCTAATATCGCCTCTGTCCGACACCCCCATGACGCTTTCGCAGAAATTGGATCAGTTAGAAAGCGCCATGGTAAGTGCCCATCGGATCCCAGAAGAGATGGCGGCACTGACGTTAGCTTGGGAGAGGAGGCGCGCTGCTCGCGGTAACGTGAGCACAGAGCTCGCCCGAGTCCGTAAGCGTAAGAGTCTTCTTGAAGACGAGGAAGCTCGGCTTGTAGCTGAGCAAGCTCGTGTTCGAGAAGATATCTTACAAGAGACGGAGAAAGAGACGCAGCTAGTAGTAGACGAAGAGAAGCTGCGTCTCGAAGAAAACGTCTTGGAGCATGAGGTGGAAGTGAAGCGTCCGAGGTATGAGCGGCTCTGCGAGGGTGTACAGAAGCTGGCACATCAGATGACACCTGTACCGAAAGACCTGGCGTAACTAGATCGAGCGCGGGGCGTTTACATCCACATAATACTTCCGAGTAAAAATTAGTTATGTAACCTAAACAATTAAGTTAGTAGAAAGTTAAAGTATCTTAGCATTTTGTAATATTTTATAACTAAAAATAATTGTATACACTCATGAACACTACTTTCTTGAAGGTTGTAACTTAAATTGTATGAGTTCTTCTATTTAATCTATGTATTTAATTATTAATATGTATATATACCTATACATGTATTGTAAATAATGTATAGATGGATGTATGTATTGTAAATATTATAAAATGTGTATGGATGTATGTATATATTATAAATATTATTGTATAATCTTTTATTCATAAAAAAATAAATAGTTTAATAGAAATTATGGGTTTTATAATAATAACACTAACAAAAGTGCATGCGTATAACAAAAACCGTAGGTGTTCACCGTGAACGACAAGTGCTGTCTGTCTGTGATGAACTTATACATGTAAAATGATAGCTTGCAGAATTATTGTTTAGCTGCAGTAAAACATAAGTTAAAGTTATATGTGCGTATGTGTATGTGTATATGTACATATTAGCAGCAAAAGTAGTGTGGAGCTAATGCTGTGTCTGCAAATCATATTTGCTATTTAAACCGCTGTCACTTCGTAGCAGTATCACTTCCTCGGAAGGGTTTCCCAACTTAACATGGACCTTTCCCGTGTATCAATTGTGCTTACACCTTTCAGGCACAGTTGGAACGTCCTCCGACTACAATGTATACTTTGTCAACGTCTTCGCATAAACTGTACGGAAGAAACAGGATTCTATTGTCAGCTATGTACTGATAGCAGACCTCTGCGTTTCTGTCACAGCTGTAGAGAATATAATCTCGATGTTGTAAACTTCTGCTGTCGATCTTGTCGTCAGGGGGAAAACTCATACCTCTGCGAGAAGACTGGCTTGGTTTACGAGATCGCAGATACACATACTCTCTACTGTTTACCCTGTAGTACAGCTCAGCAAAGGCGTCGATTATTTACATCTATTATGATGCAACCACCCTCCACGTAGCTATCCATTTCAATACCTTCCTTTCCCCTTTCCCTTTCCCTTCCTTTTTAAACATTTATGACCTTGACCCACTTTCCGTTAGAATACAACAACTGTTATATCATTTCAAATTAAATCGTTATAAATCAATATCCTCTCTTCCAGAAGCTTCACAAAGCGAAATGTATTATGCATAGAGCAGATACTATAAAATATTCAATGATTAACCCAAGTGTGTTTTCTATAATTATTAATCGAGTCAACGTTCATCGGTTCATATATATTGAAATTGTTTAAACAATAAATGTGTGTATGTGTGTGTCTGTTGTCGATTGTCTGGTAAAATTTTCTTTAGCGTATAAAAACCTTGCCACATATTTCTAGAAAATGTATATATATTAGGTGTGGTGATACTTTGATTATTATTGTATTTAAGCATGATATTCGGTAAAACTGTTGATAACGTAGAGTTACCCATTAGATATAACATATTATACATAAATTTATTTGTATTTCAATCGTTATAAATCAATATTCTCTTTCCTATGTTCTATAATCAGTTCTTACACTATCGAAAGCTATGTAATTAGAACATCTAGTGATAATTGATAAAACTGCTGATAAAGTAGTTATCATTAAATTTCAGTAAAAAGTTTCAACGAAATAGATTTATCTATACCTTTACGTTTGTATTTGTAATTGTTGATCGTATATTTAAAGCATTCGTTTTAATAGCAAATTGCAAAGTTGTTGACGTAACTGTCGGTGTTCACCGTCGACGACAAGTGATGTCTGTATGTGATGAACTTACACATGATAGCTTACAGGATTGTTGGTAGGTATGAATGTTGTGGCAGGTTATCTCGAAAGTTAAAATAGTGTGTGTGTATATGTATACATATTAGCAACAAAAGTAACGTGGAGCTAATGCTGCGTCTGCAATTTGCTCGATATAGACGGAGTAAGATGGAAAGCGCGTGAATATGACATAGAGGAGCGGGTACAGGTTTAAATCCATTGGATATAACACAGCTGTTACGTCATACTTAATTCATATTTCAATCGTTACAAATCAATATCCTCACACCTCTGTTCCAGATGTATATGTAAAGTAGACATGTATGCGCGATATCAGCAAATTGTTGGCGTAACTGTCGGTGTTCACCGTCGACGACAAGTGATGTCTGTATGTGTTGAACTTACACATGAAAGCTTACAGAATTATTGGTAGGTATGAATGTTGTGGTACGTTATCTCGAAAGTTAAAGTAGTGTGTGTATATGTATACATATTAGCAACAAAAGTAACGTGCAGCTAATGCTGCATCTGCAATTCATAATTGCTCGATATAGACGGAGTAAGATGCAAAACGTATGAATATGACATAGAGGAACGGGTACAGGTTTAATTAAGACGTGTGCGTAAAGTATATATGTATACGCGATATCAGCGAATTGCAAAGTTGTCGATGTATAGGTACTGAACGACAAGTGATGTTTGTCTGTGTATGATGAACTTACACATGATAGCTTATTGTTTGGTAAAGCAGAGTATGTATGTGTTTGTGTGTGTTGTGTGTGTGTGTATGTGTGTGAAGGTATCCACGCATGCAATAAAAGTCACGTGGAGCTAATGCTGCGTCTGCAATTCATATCTGCTATTTAACCGACCTCCTCGCTCTCTACAGCACCATTCCACCTATTTCAACAACCGTTGTCACAGCATCGGAGGGTTTTCAGGCAGATGTCACCCGACTGCGTAGACGTGGTTTACTCTCTACTATAGTAGACATTTTAACCAACATTTATGACTCACAACGTCGAAAAGACGGCAATCGTTGATAAAATATACCCTCTACTGTAGTAGACATATGAATCAGGAAAAGACGCGATCGTTGATACATACACTCTCTACTGTAGTAGGCATATGACCTTGAACGACATTCTATCAATTGTAATTACGTCACAATTGTCACAAATCGAAACCCTCTCATCCTCTGGGGTAGAAACGGCCCTACTGTAGTAGACATATGAATCATGAAAAGACGCAATCGTTGATAAATACACTCTCTACTGTAGTAGACATATGACCTTGAACGACATTCTATCAATTACAATTACGTCACAATTGTCAGAAATCACAACCCTCTCATCCTCTGGCGTAGAAGCTGTTATCTACCCCTACTCAGGGATATTCCTGTATAAATTCTTTATCCACTTTTAAATGTTTAGGTTATTTATCCCATGCGTAGTAACGATCTATGTAACTGATATGATCCAACAGGTACTGTCTTGGTAGAACTTGAATTTCCTCTGCAGATAAATTATTTAAGAAATAATCTTCTTCTTTTAATTTTTTTAATACTCTGTTAATATTGCGCACTTCACTTCTTAACTCGTCCATGATTACAATTACACTGAACAATTTTTTAATTTAAATTGATAGCACTACTTATTATTATACATGTTACATCCTACACAATGTTTCCTCGGTGGGGCAGAACCATCAATGTAAAGTGAACCTCTTTTATGATGTTCAATATAATGTTCAAAGCAGGGATATTCCTGTATAAATTCTTTAACCACTTTTAAATGTTTAGGTAATTTATCCCATGCGTAGTAACGATCTAAGTAATTGATATGATCCAACAGGTACTGTCTTGGTAGAACTTGAATTTCCTCTGCAGATAAATTATTTAAGAAATAATCTTCTTCTTTTAATTTTCTTAATACTGTGTTACTATTGCGCACTTCACTTCTTAACTCGTCCATGACTACAATTATACTGAACAATTGTTTAATATACGAAACGTTAAATAATACAAGTAGGTAAAATTTAACCTAATCATGCGGTACAGGTTTCACTGTTGTTGGTGTTGGTGTAATGAGTTCAACTAGAGCTGATATCCGTTTAATATTTTTAACGATTTCATCTATTACTTTCTGACATTTGTCATCTACTGACTTTAATTTTTTATCAAAATAATTAACCACCTCAATCGTTTGATTGGAGACTGTCTGTTGAAGTTTATCATCCAATTTATCTAATTTTTCGTTAAAATAATTCACTAATTCTTTTTTCTGCTGATCTAACGTATTCAAAAATTTTATCTTGTTATTATCACTTTCCCTTTCAAAATCCATTCGAATTTGTTCTTCCATTTTTGTCTCTAGAACACCAACTCTAATCGATATTTTAGAATCTATCATTGATGGTATTGATGAAATAACAAGCTCGATCTTGTTATGAACAAGTTTCAACATGTCTTCAACGAATGCTTTGTTAACACCATCATCTGGATCGGTGGGATATTTAACATGACATATTTTACGATTTTCTATATCAAGATCACCTTCTGCAGTAAATACAAAACCGAATCGTTTGTTGATAATTCTTCCAACACCACCTCCACTTCCTCCTCCACGTCCCTCAGAATCGAGGTATTTTGATTGTCCGAATTTGTTAACGCTCATACTAATAATGATGATTAATTGATAAACGTAAACAATATTAAGGTTTAATCTATCTATCTATCTATCTATCTATCTATCTATCTATCTATCCATCTATTCCACTATCCCTGCCTCTCTCAATTCAGAAATAATTAAAACGATTTCATTGGTGTGCGCATAATTTCCTGCTGCTTGTGATGATAAAAGTAACCTTAAACGGTCAACTATTTCATTGCGTCATCAAAATAGACGTACTCGATTGGTTTTTCATTATACGTAATATTCATCCCTTTCCCACCGGGAGTAGATTGAGTTCGTTTTTTATTAACGTTATATTTAGGTATGTGTGTAGGAGTGAAAGTTTTCTCTTGAAATAACGGTCGTATTATTTCCATATATTTGTATGACCTGCTCCCTCTTATCTGTTTATTTAAATCAAAATTTGGTCTATGAGCATTTGTTAATTCCAATATCTCTTTATAAGTTTTCAAATCGTTTCGTTTGTAACCAGCAGGTTGTTGTTTGAATATTAATTTATATAAACCAGGTGTTCCATGAAACGGTATATTTTTAATAGTCAAATTGCTTTGATCATCTATTATCATCTCACTATCTCCCATCATCCATTTATTAACTACAGGATTATAGTTAATGCCATGTGTAGTATCATATTCATTGAGATGGTCTTGTAAAGATCCCTCTATATATCCTTTAGCTAATGGAGGATACTGTTGTAAATAATCTAACAAAGCTTCTTTATCTGCATCTGTAAAACTTTTACGAATTTCTTCGAGAGGTTGGTCCTCCCAATCAATTGCTGTTGTTGTATGTGTTGATGCGCTAGCAACATTTTCAAAAACCTCATCCTTCTCTTCATAATCATCATCGTCATCTCCCTCTTGCTCCTGATTCCCAACATTCTCCTTCTTCTTCTTCTTATACTTTGTAGGGGATATGAGAGAGAAATTTGCAGATTTTTGTTGTTGTTGTTGCTCTTGTTGTTGGTTCTTTATAGGTGGTGGAGATAATTGTTCCTCTTTTTTGACATCTATTATTTGTTGATCAGCTGCTGCTAATTTAGAAAGAGGTTCTATGACTGGATTCAGTATTCGTTTAAAAGATTCGTTCTCTTGTTCACGTCCTGACTTTAAACTTAAATATTTTTCGCGAACAGCTTTTGATAACTTTAAAAGTATTTTCTTTACTACTTTATTCTTATTGGCTAACATTGTTTTCAACAGCACACCTAAGTTTGGAATGAGAACTATGATGAAATTATGATGTATTTATCAAATCCGTAACGGTAACGACCCTTGTTCAGATCATTTTCTTTAACAATGACCAGTACCCCATGCTTATTTCGTTGCCAACAATTCATACACATATCTTTGAATTTATCAAACGACATATCAGTATTAACATGATCGTTATATATATGTTTCAAATTTAAATCATCCTGTTTAAATAAAACTAATAAATTAGCATTATCTCGAATCAGATGTTTTGGTATGCATGTGTACGTTTGACAGAGATAGAAACAATCAATGTTTTTATGTCGAGACATGCTAAAATAATCACGTATTTTATCCTGTTTTGAAGAGGCAATATCATCAAAGATGAAAATAGAGTTTTCTCTCGCATCAGGTGGATCAATGATAATTTCGTTATCGTTATATGGAAAATAACCTATTACTTTAGTCTTTTTCATAATCTCTTTCAAAAATTCATACTTATTTTAATGTAACGATTTAGAGTAGACATAGATATTTTCAAATCTTAAGCCATTAGGATCGAACAACAAACTGAACATAATGTTTGTTTTGCCACAACCACTCGGTCCACATATTATCGCTCTTATTGAATTAGGTAATAAACGCGAGTGGTGGTGTTGATGACAATAAGATGAGGATGACGATGAAACCACATTATCATCAAAATTTGTTAGATGGAGGGGAGTAGACTGTTGTACTACTTTCATTTTAAGACTAATATTTTACAACATGTTCTTACCTATATATATATATCTGGGTTAATCAATAAGTAAAATCAGTTCCAATGATAATTCATAAAGGTAAAGGTGTATACACTGATTAATAAGCTTCCCTTTGAGCTTCATTTACCTGGTGGTTATCAGTATTGTGGTCCTGGTACAAAATTAAAAAAAACGCCTACAACGAGGTGATCTTGGAATTAATCCGCTTGATAAAGCTTGTAAACAATACGATATCGCCTATTCTAAAAGTAAACACTTGTCTGATCGTCATTTAACAGATAAAAATTTGGAAGAGCAGGCGTGGCAACGTGTAACAGCAAAAGATTCTAGTATTGGTGAGAAAGGTCTGTCTTGGTTTGTTACTAACGCAATGAAAGCGAAAAGGAAACTTGGAATGGGTTTAGAGAGGAATACGAAAAGAAAGAAAAATAGAAAGAGTCAGATCATTAAGAAAAAAATAAAAAAACAAGCATTCCGGAAAGCAATAGTAAATAAAGTTTCTGACGCAATTAAAAAATTAAATAATAATGATGATATAAAGACTATAGCCACGCATGCAGTTAAAGCAGCACGACGTTATGTAAAAGAAGCCGGTGGTCGAAACACAGTAAGAGTACCACGAGTCATTCCAATACCCAAAACTGGAGGATTTCTACCACAAATACCGGCAATCCTAGCAGGAATATCTGCGATTGGTGGACTTAGTGGAGGAGTAGCAAATGTTGTTGGAGCGGTTAATGATGCAAAATCGGCAAGAAAACAACTTGATGAAGCTAAACGCCATAATCAAACAATGGAAGCTATATCTCTTGGATAAAGGGGAGTGGTCTCTACTTGAAACCTTTCAAGTCCGGCATGGGGTTATATTTAAAAAAAAAAGTTCCCATTAATTCTCCCCTCTCGAGCTCTAACCAATGATGAGATGGATAAGTTTGCAAAAAAATTAAAAATTCCTTATTTCCGTGGTGTATTTATGAGAGATACATTACCATCTAGCGGGGCAAGAAGATATGAAAGTGCTGTAATTAATTTAGACAAAAGTATTAATCCTGGGACACATTTCTGTTGTTACATAAAAAGGAATAAAACCATTAATTATTTCGACAGTTTTGGTAATCTTAAACCTCCTCCTGAATTGATAAGATATTGGCAGAAATCAGTAGCAGCACCACCATCATCATCATCATCATCTACCCTTAATCAAATTTATTATAACTTTGATTCATATCAGAATTACAATACATACAATTGTGGACACCTATGTCTGAAATTTCTCTATAAATATTCATAACTTTAACAATTTTCGCTTAGTCATGTCACAAACTTCACTCTGTTGGGTAGAAGCAGTGTTCTTTCTGTAGACTTTTATCCTCCAATAGAGTTAGGTAATCGTTATGAGTATTCATATACAATAGTATACCGAATATTCAAGAGGGTATTAACAATAAATTCTACTATTACAACAATTCAAGTGCGGAGAGTGTAATTAGTATCCCAACAGGATCATTTGAAATTTCTGATATTGAGAACTGTTTACAGTTACAAATATCTCCGGAAAATAGTAACCTTAATCAGCGCAATAGTTACCTTAGTTTAAAGCCTAATAATAATACCTTAAAATCTGAACTAAAGTGTAAATATAAAGTGAATTTTAATCCAAAAGACAGTATTGGAAAACTATTAGGATTTTCTCCAAAAATATTAGAAGAAAACACCTTACACGAGTCTGATTTACCTGTGAATACAATTCAAGTGTCTACAATCCGCATCAATTGTAACATTGTTACCGGTTCATACTGTAACGGTTCATCTTGTCACACTCTATACGAATTCTCACCTGCTGTTGATCCAGGTTATTCCATTAATATTGAACCGAAAAATTTAACATTCCTACCAATCGATAATCGTCGGTCAATTAATAATATTACAGTTAAGATAATCGATCAAAATTCTCAACTAGTTGACTTTCGAGGAGAAGAAATTATTGTTAGATTGGAATTGAAGAGACAAAATGGGTTTGGTATTTATTAATAAGGAAGCAAATACACATACCGAAAGTGTACATAAATCTAAGCTTATTAATATGAATCAATCATTCAGTAATCAGACACCGATTAGGTCATACCGTCATCGTCATAATCATCATCATTCTCCTCCTCTTTCATCAATTAATCGAAGTTTCTTGGAAAGTATAGGATTGAAGATAATAGACAAAGAGAAATAAAGAAGAATAAAGAATGGAAAATAAACTAGATTTATTTGCTAGTCCCATCTATGATGAATCCATTGTAAAGGAATAAATACATACATATCCGACAGAGACGAAAGCATATGGAAATAGTGATGAGTGTGAAATAAATATTAATCAACAAGATGCATTCTTAGAAATGAGTGATGCTGCTATTGTTATTAAGGGTGAAATTGAAGTGAAGATAACTGATGAAGCTGTTGCTGGTGGAGCAGCAGCTCAAGTAAAATTAACTAATAATGCAGCAGCATTTCTTTTTGAATAAATCAGTTATGAATTGAATGGTATAGAAGTTGATAAAGTTCGTGATCCTGGTATGACGAATACTCTTAGAGCTTTTCTATTATTCAATAGAAATTAAAGTCGTGCTCTGGTCATAGCCAGTTGGAACTATTTAAATAATAATGTAGAAAGATTAATAAATACGGACAAGGAAAGGTTCCTGTTTCGAATAGCTTTCCTTTTCGGTCTATTCCAAGATTATAGGAAGGTGATGAGCGGTCGTCATAAGATTCGTCTTGTTCGTTCGCATACGGATTATAATTGTTATAAAACCACTTCAGAAACTAAGAAATAAGTATTCAAGATATCAAATATTGAATTACGAGTAAGACATATTTATCCAAATGATGCAGCTAACTTACGAATTTTGGAAAAAGTAGGTCAGAATAAACCTATTATAATACCATTGAGAAGATGGGAAATGCATCAATTACCATCATTACGCACCACTGATAAAGATGTGTGGGTTGTTAAAACTAGTACAAATATTGAAAGACCACGATTTGTAATAGTTGTATTTCAAACTGATAAACGTGATAACGTTCTTAAATTTATAACTAATTATGATAATATAAATTTAATGGATATCCGATTATTTTTGAATTCAGAATGTTGTCCATATGAGTCACTCAAGATGGATTTTCCAAATAAACGTTATGCTGAAGCATATCAGATGTATGTGGACTTTCAAAAGAACTATTTAAATAAGTGTCAGAATATACATGATCACACACACAATCATACCATGTACGCGAGTTTCTAATTTTATCTTAGTGTCGCCATCTGCGTATGAGCACACTCAAATAATCAATATTTCATTTTAAATTCACCGCTTACAGCGCCGTCACTACTCAACACAGTCTCAGTTTACACACGACCGCGTTACGACACTCTTCGTGTTCTCTTTGTATTTTAAATAATCTTATGTTCGTTTGATAAATTCTCCCGGTTTTATTGACCTTCGCCCTAAACCCCTGTTCCGCTGACAGGTTATGGGCCCAGTGCCGCGACTTGCGTGAAAAATAATTCAGTGCGAACAAAAAGTAAAAAAACGCTAACTACGCATCACGTGTTCGGCCGCGAGCTCGGTCGCGTTTTGAGTTTTCGAGATGAGTGCGAACAGCGCGAGAATCGAACTTCTCGACAAACAAAATTATGATACTTGGAAGCTTCAGATGGTAGCTATCCTCATAAAAAATGACATGTAGGAGTACGTTAGCGGTGCGGAAGTCAAGCCGGAACCAGGCGCTAGCAACGCCAACGCCTTATTGGAATGGGAGAAGAACGACCGGAAGGCGAAATCCGACATAATCTTGGCAATCTCGCCTTTGGAGCTCAAGCAAGTGAAAAATTGTAACACCTCGCGAGAAATGTGGACGAAGCTCAGTGATATTTTTCAGTCCAGAGGGCCAGCTCGAAAAGCAACGCTCTTGAAGAGGCTCACGCTTCACAAAATGGCGGATGATGGGGACGTGCGCGAACATCTCAACGAGTTCTTCGACACCGTTCGACAAGCTCGGCGATATGGAGATCATAATTAATCCAGATCAGCTGGCAATTATGCTCCTATATAGTCTGCCAAACTCTTACGAAAATTTCCGCTGTGCCATCGAGTCGCGTGACGACTTGCCCACTCCGGAAGCATTGCGCGCGAAAATTACAGAGGAGAGCCCGTAAAAATGGCACGCCAGACAACAGATCCGACGCCATGTTTGTCAACAAGCAGCGTTTCCCACCAAAGAAGAAACCACCGACGAAGGACAAGGACAACAAACAAAAAGGTGCAAACAAGCCAAAATGTTCGATTTGCAAGAAAATCGGGCACAAACCATCCGATTGCTGGTTCAACAAAAGGAACAAAAAATTAAACGATGAAAAATCAACAGAAGCCAGCAACGTCGCCTTCCATGTCGGTAATGCTGCTATGTCAGTGATGCAGGGACATAAATGGTGTCTCGATAGTGGTGCGACGACACACCTGTGTCGCAACTCGGACAGTTTTCGCGATCTCGACGTAAACAAACGCTCTACTCTGAGCCTCGCGACGGAAACTTCGACTCGAATCGTCGGAAAAGGAACTGTTTCGTTTAATACCGACGTGTCTGGTGATAAAGTAAACGTGACATTAAATAATGCGTCTCATGTGCCGGAATTACGCACGAATCTCATTTCAGTGAGCAAAATCACGGACCACGGTTTCGACGTGTTTTTCGAAAAACGAGGTGCTATGGTTGTCAACGCGAGTGGCGAAGTTAAGTTGTGCGCGGATCGAGTCGGGGACTTATACTATGTGCGCGAAATCGACGAAGAAGCTTGTGCCGCGTCGTGAAAAGACAAAACAGTGTCGCTCGAAACGTTACACAGACGTCTGGGACATGCAAACGCGCGCGACATAACCGACGCTGTGCGCGACAAATTAGTTGCCGGCATACAACTTGACGACAAAGCGAGTAAGCTCGATTGTGACACTTGCGTCAAGGGGAAGATGTCAAGAGCCCCGTTCCCACAGAAGTCGGAGCGAAAAACGGAATTGCTCGACATCATCCACACGGACGTTTGGGGTCCGCATCCAGTTACATCTCTGGGTGGCTCCAAGTATTTCGTCACTTTCATCGACGACGCCTCCAGATGGTGCGAGATTCGATTTCTAAAATCGAAAGCTGAGGTATTCAATGCGACAGTCGAGTACATTGCGCTCGTTGAAAATATGACCGGCAGACGCGTCAAATGTCTCCAATCGGACAACGGTCGCGAGTATCTCAGCGGAGAATTCGACAAGTTCCTGAAAAGCAAAGGTATCACCCGTCGTCTCTCGGTCCCTTACAATCCGCAACAAAATGGCGTCGCCGAAAGGCGAAATCGTACGCTAATGGACGCTGCCAGATGTCTGAAACTGGAGGCTGACTTACCAGATTCGCTTTTTAACCGAACTTATCAACACGTCAAACTATCTGCGAAACCGACTACCTTTGAAGAAATAAGGCGGAAAAACCCCTCACGAGCTGTGGACAGGCGAACCACCTGACGTCTCGCATCTGGGGATCTTCGGTAGTTCAGTTATCTACCTTGACAGGGAACCAGATAAAAATAAGCTCGATCAACGTGGCCGAAACGGTATCTTGGTAGGCTACTCGACCGAATCCAAAGGCTATCGCATCTGGGTGCCTGACAAAAGGAAGGTCATAGTAAGCCGAGACGTGAAGTTCGCAGGACGAAAGCACAAGAGCAAAGACAAGACCGAAAATGACTCCGAGAGTACAAAGAACGCTACTGCTCCGAAAAACTCCAGGAAAGGTTCTACCAATCGAAAGGCATCAGAAGAGATCCCGCCGAATCGAACAAATTACATGGAATTCGATTTCCTTCCTCAGACCAACGAACAGCGACAAGTCGGCGACTATGAACAGCAACGAGTATTCGACCTCAGCGAACCTGACGAGATGGAAGGTTTTCGCGGATTCGACCCCGCCGACAATTCGAATCTGGACTACTCGTTTATTGACTCGACGATTAGTTCCCTTCACGATGCCGAGAATGATAGCGACTACACCCCCGAGAGCGATGATAGTGATGACACGATCATCGAAGAGCTGATCAATCGAGCCGCCCCGACCGCCGACGTCGCCGGGCGCCCTCTTCGCCCTGGACGAAAAAAAGAAGCGGGAGCTGGTAAGCATGACGCGATGTTCGAAGAAACTTTTATCTCCGAAGTCCCGATGAACCAGGCCATGGGTGGAACCGACGCCCACGAGTGGCTTCAAGCCATCACCACCGAGATGAAATCCGTCCTTGAAAACAACACTTGGATTCTCGTAAACCGACCGCAGCGCTCTAAGGTTATCGGAAGTAGCGACTAAGCACAGCTGGTGCACGAAAGCTGCAGGACTCCATCTTCAATCCTGAGATAGACACCGAGAATAACCCATCACTCGAGGGGAAATGTCAGAACATACATGATCACACACACAATCATACCATGTACGCGAGTTTCTATTTATATCTTAGTGTCGCCATCTGCGTATGAGCACACTCAAATAATCAATATTTCATTTTCAATTCACCGCTTACAGCGCCGTCACTACTCAACACAGTCTCAGTTTATACACGACCGCGTTACGACACTCTTCGTGTTCTCTTTGTATTTTTCTTTTGTATTTTAAATAAACCTATGTTCGTTTGATAAATTCTCCCGGTTTTATTGACCTTCGCCCTAAACCCCTGTTCCGCTGACAATACGTTATACCCAGAACCGCTAATTTCATACAATGAATTTAAGAACTTTCCCATTTTCGTTATCGATACTACAAAACAGAATGAGTCGATAAAGTCCTCAATTGTTGATGTTAAATTGGAGTTTCAAAGTAGAGAATCCTTTCCTGAAAATACAAAAGCATACTGTATGACTGTACATGATTGTATAGTGGAGTACCTCCCTCTTACAAACATTGTACGAAACTTGGTATAAATCTTCAATTTACAAACATAACTAATTAGTTCCGACTTAGAGCTCAAAATGGTTGTTGTCTGTCTTGACGTACAAGGATTTTATATTCCTGAACTTAAACCATTTGTGCCAAAAGAAATATGTATATACGATGGTGATCGTATAGCTCATTTTGTTTTCCAACCACCATGTAAACTTATGGAACTGTCTTCTGCTACAATAAAACAAGTGCAATGGTTAGAGAAAAATCATCATGGAATTAAATTCAATGATGGTTACGTAGAGCTCAATAAAACACCATATATTTTAAAACGTTATTTATCAAATTCACATGTAATATATGTAAAAGGATTTCAGAAATATCTTTTTGTAAAAAGATATCTTCCTAATGCTAATGTAATTGATTTAAGTCATAATGATTCTATTATTAATATACCCAAATTAGAAAAAGGATTAGATCTTTGTATGTCACATCATGTAAATTCTAAAACTGTGATGTGTTCTGTATCCAATTGTGTTCATATTGTGACGTGTTCAGTCACGGAAAACACAATTAACAAAACAAAACAACGAATTTATTTAAGTACTAAAGTTAATTTGACTACACTACAGTTATAAACAAGTCTACACAATTTATTTCACCCAAAAAGTCTATTTTCCCGCTCGCGTCTACTATAAACACTACTTGTCGCTCGGTATACCATAGACACTATGACTTCTTTCGCCTGGTAATTCGCCTATCGATCGCTTCCAAACATCAGCTGTCCACTGTCAACTAACTCGGTGTGAGTGTCTCGTCCGCCTTTTATAGTCTTCTCAGCCTTTTTCTAGGGTATTCTACAGCCGTCTAGTAATCCAATTGTTTTCCCATTGATCGTTGCTGGTGTTTTCTAGATGTTTCAGGAAAGCCGAGAATATTCCTTATGTCATCAGGGAAGATGTTCATTAATTATGCTCACACCAACTTAATTGGCAAGTACTCGTAACACTGCCTCCTTCTTAGAATTGATCGTCCCGATCAATGTCTTGACCTTTGTAGGGCGCCAAGCGGTCCAAGTGTACAACTTTCATCTTGGCCTTTGGTCCTCTCTGAATACGGTAGACCACGTCATTCAGCCTTCTGACCACAGTGTAAGGTCCTTCCCAGGCTCGCTGTAGCTTCGGTGAGCGTCCTTTCCGACGGACAGGATTGTAAAGCCACACCTGGTACCCTTCTCTGAATCCTGTGCTGTTGGCTCTCCGGTCGTACCTGGTCTTCATGCGGTCACTCCCTACTTGGATTTTGTTACGAACGGCTCTATGGATGGTATCGAGTCGTTCCTCTAGCTGCTGTGCGTAGTCGGTAGCGGAAGGTCGCCGATCTTCTGGGTGTCCAAACCGGATGTCCATCGGTAACTTCAGCTCTCTTCCAAATAAAGTGCTGGCTGGTGTTCTGCCGGTGGTCTCATTAACCGCACTTCGATAGGCCAACAGGAACAAAGGAATGTGCTGGTCCCAGTCTGTCTGGTGATCGTTGACAACCATTTTCAAATTGGTTTCCAGTGTTGCGTTTAACCGTTCGACCATTCCGTCAGATTGTGGATGTAATGGAGTGGTCCTAGTTTTCTGTACTCCTAGCAGCTCACAGACCGTGGATTCGAAGTTACGTCCCTGGTCAGAGTGGATCTCCATCGGAACTCCATACCGACTGATCCATTGGTTCACCAGCATTCCAGCGACCGTAGTAGCTTCTTGGTTTGGGATTGCGTACACTTCGGGCCATTTGCTAAAATAGTCCATCACTACCAAGATGTACTTATTGCCAGCAGTTGTTGTTGGGAATGGTCCTGCTACGTCCAGAACTATTCTCTCAAATGGGGCACCAACATTGTACTGCTTCATTCGCCCTCGGCTTCGAGTCTGAGGTCCCTTGGCTGACGCACACGTTGGACACTTCCTACACCAATTTCCGACGTCTCTTCTACACTTTAGCCAATAAAATCGCTCTCGCACCTTCTCCAACGTCTTTGTTACTCCGAAGTGTCCTCCACCAACACCTCCATGGACTTCTGTCAGCACCTCGTTGACTCTGTTCTTCGGGAGAACTACTTGATGTCGAATTTTAGTTCCGTCAGGGCTTTCTTACACTCGTTTTAGTACCCCATTCTCGACGATGAGCGAATCCCATAAGGCCCAATAGCTCTTCGTGATGGTACTCGTACTACTAACATCTGCCCAGGTAGGTCGTGCTGCTCCTGCCTTTTTCCACCGCAGTATCGGTTTAATGTCTTCGTCGTTATCTTGGTCTTTCGCCAGGTCTTCGTTCTGCCAGTGTTCTTCAGGTTCCACCATCACCTGACAGATCCTTGCCAAGTTGACTGGTTCCTCCTTTTCGGCGGCCATGCAATGTTTGCAGTTCTTCGAGCATGGTCTTCGCGAGAGGGCATCAGCGTTACCATGTTGTTTTCCAGCACGATGCTCGATGCTGAAGTCGTATACTTGTAGCCGCTGTAGCCATCGAGCCAGTTGTCCCTCTGGGTTTTTAAATTGCAGCAGCCATTTCAGGGTCTGTCCTTAACAGGAATTTTCGTCCGTAGAGATACTTATGGAAATGTTCGAGAGTTTTGACGACTGCCAGCAATTCTCTACGGGTCACGCAATAGTTTCGTTCCGGCTTTGACAGTGCCTTACTGAAGTAGCCAATGACTTTTTCTTTTCCTTCCTGCATCTGCGACAGTACACCACCAATTCCTACATTGCTGGCATCCGTATCGACAATGAAGTCTGTGTCGAACTGTTGGTATGTCAGTATTGGGGCTTGAGAAAGGGTAGACTTCAGTGTTTCAAAAGCTTGCTGACATCGTTCTGACCATTGGAAAGGGACACCATCCTCTGTTAACTTGTGGAGCGGTCGAGCTATATCTGCAAATCCCTTTACGAATCGTCGGTAATAGGAACACAGCCCCAAAAAGCTTCTCAAGTCGTGTTGGTTCTTCGGAACAGGCCAACAACTCACAGCTTCAGTCTTGTCAGGATCAGTTCTTATTCCTTCTGAGGTGATAACGTGGCTAAGATATTTCACCTCCTTACAGAACAGATGGCATTTCTTGGGACTGAGTTTCAACTTGGCTGCTGAAAGCTTCTTGATCACTTTTTCGACATTCTGGAGGTGGTCTTCGAATGTCTTTCCCAGTACTATCACGTCGTCCAAGTACTTACACCAGACAAACCTTCCAATTGAGCCCTTGTAGCACATTTTCCATAAGTCGCTCAAAGGTGGCGGGAGCGTTACATAGTCCAAATGGCATAACGTTAAAGTGCCACAGCCCATAACCAGTCGTGAATGCGGTCTTCTGCTTGTCTTGTGGATCCAGTTCCACTTGCCAGTATCCACTCTTCAAATCTAACGTTGAAAACCATTTGGCACCAACCAAGCTGTCAAGGGTGTCGTCGATTCTGGGTAAGGGATAGCTGTCCTTTAAGGTTACGTCGTTGAGCTTCCTGTAGTCAACGCAGAACCTGGTCGATCCATCCTTCTTCCTAACCAACACTATCAGAGAAGCCCAAGCACTTTGCGATGGTTCGATTACCCCCTGTCCTTCCATGTTCTTCACCAGGTTGTTGACTTCTTCTTGCTTAGCCCATGGAACTCTTCTAGATGGTTGTTTAATAGGACGAGCTGATCCCGTGTCTATACGGTGGTATGTCAGATTCGTTCTCCCAAAGTCGTTGTCAGAGAGGGCGAAGACGTTTCGATACTTGTTGAGCAGTTCTTCGAACTTTCTAATTTGTTCGCTTTAAGGTTTGTGGCCGAACGCTGCACTAAGTCTCGAAGAACGGTTGGAAGCGTTTCGCTCTCTGCCATTGAGGATTCAGCTTCGACTTCGCATTGGAGGATGGACACCACGGGTTCAAGGACTCCTACTTCCATTCCTTTACACACTTTCTGTTCGAAGTCCTTCAAATTGACCACTCTGACAGATGCGTTCGGCGTCCCAGTTCGAATTAGTGTTCGTCCTATCAGTATGGCTTTCTGTGTCAAATCCGGGTTTTTGGCTTCTACTATCCCCACCAAACCATCCGCACCTTCGCCGTCGATGTTTATTTTGAGAACTACCTCGGATCTAGCAGGTAGTAATCGGTCTTCTGCTACGATGACCTTTCGAATACCGTACTCTTTGGTGGGGTTTGTCATCACCAACTCTTCCTTGCCGATGCGTAAAATGCCGGAGCCCAAATCCAGATTAATTTTATTTCGTTCAAGAAGATCCAATCCGATGATCATGTTGTCGGCGACATTGGCTACCAGTGCCCTGTGTCGAAGGCATACTTCTCCCAGTCTCAATTCGATGTCGCATTCTCCTCTAATCGGCGCTATTTCTCCGGTAACCGTGGTCAAACGTAGCTTCCTCTGCAGGGGACGGATTCTCCACTCGTTAACGATGTTCGGCCGGATTATGGTCTTTGAAGCTCCCGTATCGACCACCATTCTATCCTTCTTGTTGTTGATGTGACCTTCGACGAATAAGGACTTGCTTCCGTTTAGTTGGGAAACGACGATTTCTGCTGGGGCTTGGTGGGGAGAAGCCAACTTGCGCCCCTCAAAGTTGGCTGATCTTAGTTTCCCGACTGCTGTCGGTCCGCACGGCGTTCATCAGCCGGGCAATCTCGCTGTAAATGTCCGTGCCTTCCACATTCCCAGCACCTTGGTCTTCCTTTGTTTTGGCCAGAGTCTCGGGAAAAGTGACCGACCTTCCCGCATTCCCAACATTTGGCCGATTCCCTCTTGTCGTTGATGGTAGTCTTCTTGACAGTTTCGACGCATTCTTTAATCAGCCTTGTGACTTTATTCTTGTATTCGTCGTGTTCAACAGCTGTTTGGCGTACACGCACGTGGCCCTTGGAAGCTTGTTTTGCAGCTTCGAATTCTAAGGCGTGCGCCAGTGCGTCACTCGCAGTCTTATGGCGGACCAACCGGAGAACTTGCTGTAAGTCGGTGTCCCTCACGCCATCGACAAATGTTTGGACTGCTAGCTGGTCTGCGAAGTCCTGCGGAGCGGTGGGATAGGCCAATCTAACTAGACGTTCCACATCGGCCTCGAACTCCTGTAGATTTTCTGATGTCTTCTGATTGCGACACTTCAGTTGAGTCTGGTACACTTGTTGCAAATGTTTGTCGCCATATCTCATTTCAAATCGCTGTAGCAGCGCAGAGAAGTTCCTTTGTTGGCGCTCTGGAATACCTTGAAGGACATCCAATGCTTCTCCTCGCAGAGCTATGACCAGCGCCGTTGCTTTCTCAAAATCGTTCCAGTTGTTTGCTTCTGCCGCTGCCTCGAACTGTCGATTGTATACAGACCAACAAACTTTTCCGTCGAAAGTCGGTGGTTTAATTCTGATCGTCCTCGCAGTGTCTTCGGACTTTACTTCACTGGCCGGTTTTATGTTCTCGAACCTCTGTCTCATCTTCTCTACTTCCTTTTGTACTTCTTCTTTCAACTGACCTCTTAGTTTCTCTTGTGTCGTCTCCAAATCTTGTCGTACTTCCTTTAATTCTTCTTGCACTTCTACTCTGACTTCCTTTAACTCTTCTTGCACTTCGGTTCTTACTTCCTTCAGCTTTACCCTCAATTCTTCTTGCATCGCTTCCATCTTTTCTTGTCCAGCTTCTATTTTATTCTTCAATTCTTCTTGTCCAATTTCATTTCGTCCTGTCCAGCTTCCATTTTATTTTTCAATTCTTCCTGTCCACATTCCATTCTTTCTTGTCCAGCTTCCATTTTATTCTTCATTTCTTCCTGGCCTGCCTTCACTTCTTCCTTCATTTCTTCCTGGCCTGCCTTCATTGCCTTCATCATTTCCATTAAAGCCTTTATTTGTTCTTCCTTATTGCCGCTTGTTTTCTTGTTACTGGCATAAGGCTTCAAAATTCTTCTTCACTTCGGATCTCTCCTACGATCTGTCGCACTAACTTTCTTCGGGAATCTTCAATTCCCTTACTATCCCACTCCTGACACCAAATGTGACGTGTTCAGTCACGGAAAATACAATTAACAAAACAAAACAACGAATTTATTTAAGTACTAAAGTTAATTTGACTACACTACAGTGCCCACCGTCTTTCTAAACTTGCAATTACTGCATCTTGAGAGATGTTTGTAAACAGCGCAGTGGCATCTAGTGGCAAAAGGACTTCATCGTCTTGCAAGTTGATTTTGTTAATTTTCTTTTTAAACTCTAAGCTATTTTTTACACTATATTTAGATGGTCGGATGTTTTTGCTGATAATATTGTTTATGAACTTAGACAGATTATATAACGGACAATCGATGTAAGATACAATTAGGGGGTGTGGAATATCCTTGCTGTGTATTTTTGGAAAAGCATAACATTTCGGTAATTTTCCATCTAATGTATAAATCCACTTATGTATACTTTTACTGATGTAATGATTCTTTTTCCAAACAAACCTTACAAACCAGCGCTTCTCTATCCTTACCTCACAACATAACGACACGTCAACTGTCAACAACATCGAAAATTTGACTGTGATAATTTTTAATTTATTGTTACTATATTTTATTATGACAAAGTCTGACAAAATGAAAACCTTTGTAAATATTTGTTTATTTTACCCAACAAAAAGGAGACTGAAGAAAGAGGTATGTGTATAATTGTGACAAGAATTGTTATCAACGACAAAACACAATCTCCAATTCATGTCTTTTGTTTTTCTACAGATAATTGTTGGACAATATTGATACTAGTCGACCATTTAGAATTAAGCAATGTTAGCAAATCGGGTATTATTAATTTTATATTATTTATTATTGTCAAAAATGTGATTGTTAAAACATGAAACTAATTGTATTTTGTTATTTTTGTAGCTTGAAGATGACCTCAAACGAAGGTCGAAACGTCGCATTGTTTGAATAAAACGACTCTTTAACGGAACATTCGTTGGGTTTTTGGCGAAATTAAATTCAGTTTTGTAATTTGAATTTTAACACACCAACGTAATTAGAGTCCTTTTTTATATAAACTCTGTAAATCAGTTTGTATAATGCCAACACCTCAAAAAGGTATAGCATAGCGAAACAATAGTCTTGTAATTTATTAAATATATTTGTGAAAAGTTTTTGCGCCTTTTATTATTTGTGGCTCTTGATAAATGTACCCGAGTTCCGTTTTCATTTTTGTGTTATTATATTTTAAAGAATTAGAGTCTATGTGAGTAATTAGAAACAGGGGTAAATGAAAACACTATAAATAACTACCTCAAAACACGTTTGGCAACACTGGTTTCACATGCGCAGTATACCTCGGATGTTATTTAATAGGTGCCATATCATTGTCGTCGTTATAACCTGTTCGATGTGTTGTTCACCGCCTGCTGAATTTTAACCATTTATTTTTCGATTCTGTGTTTGTGATCAGATTAATGAAATAATTCATTTCATCCTTACTGTTTAAATACCTATTATGCCCCTTTTATGTGAGCATTTACAAAAGTTGCGAAAAGCCGCAATTAAACCGGAAATAATTTACGATGTTTATGCTAAATTACACAGGATAGTCAACGAAAATGGGCTTAATGAATTTAACATGGCATCATTTATTTTCAATGCCGACGAAACTGGATTTAACAGCGACCCGTCGCGTATTAGAGCTATTGGAAAGAAGGGACAACCTATTTATAGAGTGTCTGGGGATTCAGGTAGGGAATCCACTACTGTTCTTGCTTGTGTTTCGGCAGATGGAAGTTATCTTCCTCCATTAATTGTTTTTAAAGGAGCCGCTGTTCAAGCTCGTTGGGTATCAGAAAAAGCTTTACTAGGGACACTTTATGCGGCTAGTACGAATAGGTGGATAGAAGAACCACAGTTCTATCAGTGGTTTACATCCGGATTTATACATCACGTAAACAAAATTCGCAATGAACAAAATAAACCCAATCAAAAAGCCTTGTTAACTTATGATGGACACTGTAGCCACATAAGTCTAAGAATAATCGAAGAGGCAATAAATAACAACATTGAGTTGTTAAGATTTCCCAGTCATCTTACCGATCGGCTTCAGCCATTGTATGAGATAAGTGTATTTTTAAAACTGTCAAATACATTTCGGATCGCAAATTGGTAGCCTATGGAAAAGAACCAATGGGGAAAGATACGGGGCGCCTGTCAAAAAATAAGTTTGTCGAATTACTGGCTGAGACTTGGAAAGAAGCTATGCTACCTAAGAATATAGTTTCAGGATTCGAAAGCACTGGAGTGTATCCTGTCGATGCCGCCAGATTTCCTGAAAAAGAATTTGACCCTAAGGAGCTGCAATTTTACCGGAGCTTTATGATAAAGGGGCTGCTAGTTCTAACAATATAAATTCGAATGGGTCATTTGATACGGGCTTAGATTTATCATCTGGTATTTTACTCACAATGGAAGTTGCGTCTACAGAGATGTAATGAACCCATTGCTAATAATAGTACTAACTTAGCTTCTACCTAAAACTCACATGATATTACTAGTCCTACAAAACAAGAACTGATGACAATATAAGAAACATCTAATTTTATAAATTAATTTATAATCAAATAAAATTAAAGTGTCGAAATTATGGTCACTGTCGAAATTACGTACACTTACCTTACTCGCCGAATACTGATCCCCGTATCACCGACTTTCAGCTACATCACCTTCTTCCTCGTCGCCGCTAGTGTAAAGATCCTCGAAGTCCACGTCATCATCAAAAATAACACACTGCATTTGCTTTCGACTCCTCGTGGACCTGCGTTTTTAGGCGCGGACTTAGATTCTACGCTATTACCTTTCTCGAGGTTCTTGTCATCGTCCAAAACGATAGGCTTCGTATTCTTAGGACTTCTCTTGACTCTATATTAATATTAAATGATATTAAGAAAACGGTAGAAGTTCGACGCACATGTTTGGTGCACTGACATCTATGAACACTTCTGAAAATGATGCATTACAGTTTCTGTTTTATCGGCATGTTAGATGAACTTATTTAAGACAATATCATTGCATCAACTGTTGTGGTATTGCTTTGTGGTGTGTAGTTCAATTTCTTATAAAGTAAGAGAAAAATTGGTAACTTTTAAACTTTCTCCAGGAGGTAATTTTCAATTATAGTCAGGAAATTTTATGTTTATGAAAATAAATACTAATGATTATTAGTTAAAAAAACAAATTTCAGGGATTTTCAGCTTCTTATTTATAGGGTGACTTAGGGACACTTAATCATACTGTTGTCCAAATTTCAACAGTCGATGTCGAAATTAAGGACATATTTAGTTGCGATTAAAATTCTGTATCCAAGTTTAAAGTGTGGCGTTTTCAATACTTTCTATCTCATTCTATGCCAGAGTAAAATAAAAGTAACAGGTCCTAAATTCGACAGGGGTGTCGAATTTATGTGCACTTTATATCTAAATTCGACACTTATAAAAGTGACTTAACTTACAAACTTGTTTCGTTAATATCAATGATTTTGGCTTGTATATTTGATAGTTTAGAAATATCTTGGTGCCCTAGTGTTACCTAATGTATCAAGTAACAGCTAGTACATCGCCATCTAGTGATATTTGCTGCTAACAGACTGCGATTTACTACATGTTGCTTGATATTATGTATTTCTTCCTCTTTTTTCGGATTATCTTAAATGTCCGCTATTTATCGAAACCACCTTTGGCGTGCTAATGAGAACTAATTAATTTTACATTACTGGGATAAAAAAGTAGAGATTATATAACAAATAAATAAGTAGGTGTTTAGCAGCTTATTTCAATTGAATAATAACATACATATCGACCAGAAGATCTGAAAAAAGCCCTTGAATCTATTAAAAATGGAGTACCTTGTGCCACTGCTGCTAAAATGCATAGTGCCAAGAACAACTCTAATAGGAAAAATAAAAGGCCGATTTCCAGAAGAATGTAGAAGTGGCGTTTCGTCGGTTTTGACGTCAGAAGAAGAGAGTGTACTGTCGCAAAGGGTGATAAATATGGGAAAAATGGGCTTTCCTGTTACCAAGTTACAACTTTTAGATAGTGTTGAACTTCTAATTAAAAATTTACAAAGGCCCAATCCTTTTTCTAAAGGACGCCCAGGGCAACATTGGTACGAAGGATTTCTTCGTATACATCCGGAGAGAATATTTAATGCTGATGAGTCAGCATTTTTTTTGTGCCCCAAAGGAAACAAGGTTTTAACAAGAAAAGGAAGTAAAACTGTTTACGAGAGAGGTGGTGATGAAAAAGAATGCTTGACTGTGTTAATGACAGATACCTATTTTTTTTCTGCGAATGTAATTCCATCTATTAAATTCCGATATATTTTAAAATATTGACTTAATTATTTTTCCTGCTTCCATTGGTAGATGTTAACCTAACTGCTTCTTGGTTTTGGGTGAATGCTGCTGGTCATTTAGCGCCACCAATGGTAATGTACTCATATGAAAGGATTCCAAAGCATACAGTTTTATCTATGCCAAATGGATGGAGAATCAGAAAATCTGAGAGTGGTTGGATGACTTCGGAATCATTCTATGAGTATATTACCAATATCTTTTAGCCTTGGCTAGTATCCCAAAAAATAAAGTAACGAGTAATTTCGTACGTAGACGGTCATAAATCACATATTACATCTCCTCTTAGTGAGTTTTGTCGAGAAAAACAAATAATTTTAATTAGCTTATTCCCAAATTCGACGCACATCCTTCAGTCCTTGGATGTTGGTTTATTTAAGGCACTACAAAATAGTTGGAAAAGGACGACACATTCGTTTAAAACTGAGAGCAAGCAAAGATTGAAGAATGTTATAGAGCAAACTAAAAATGTAGAAGGAATATTTAAAAATGCATTCCGAATTTGTGGTTTATACCCATTTAACGAAGATAATGTTGTTTATAGTAAAATTATCACTAATGATATTGAAGAATCAATACAATCCATTGATAATTATATAGTGAAAAATTTACGATTCGTTGAACATGAAATTGGCGCTACTTTGGTTAAAAAATTTTATAACTGTAAAGGAGGGGATTGGTGCTATGACATCGAAAACTTAGGGCTGTAAATATTTGGCTGAAGATTTTAAAAAAAACTGGATTATCTTTTGAAGGAACAGCAAATGAGGAAGAACAGGAAGATACCCAGGAAGCCTCTGGGTGCATGACAAAAAATAATTTAAACAATATAATTATCGAAATAGAAGAAGGGTTAATATTGGAGGAAGGTTGGCAAGATATACTCGTATTGGATGACAATATATATACAGAAATAATGGGAACAACTACACAAGAAAATGTACGTTCTAACTTAAAATCTGTTGAAACGTTAAAGCAACATATAGAAAAAAAAAACGGAAACCAATAAAGACTTAGAACAACACAAGCAACAAAAAAATAATAGAGAACTAAATGTGACAAGAGATTTTATTAACAATCGTAAAGACACCTAAGAAAAAGGAACAAAGTGAGTTCAAAAAAAAGGGACCAGACTGAAGACACTGCCTGTACAAAAAGCACCCAACAAAACGTAGAAGTTGACAAAAAGAACAATTCTGAAAACGAATCCGACATTCCCCTTGCATTCATGGTGGAAAACTACAAACAATATGGTGAACGAACGCCAGAGAAGAAAATCGCTAAAGGCGCAGGTAAACTAGACACAAACGAACGCTGTTCGAGCATTCTTCCTGGTGTTAACCCTTGAGTGACCAGCAGGGGTAAATGAATTACCCTAAAATTATTTTTTTTAGGACCTCTCAGTCAAATATTTTTTTTTTTACTTTACCATGATTCATGTTATCCTGAAATATACCTAATTATATTTTACTTGGAATTTTGTGTTTATCTAATTTACATTGATAGTGGTTATGAATTTTATAAGAGGGGTATGCTAGTTACCCCTGTTGGCCTTCTACGAATTGAAAATGTCCCGAGCTAAAATTCGTCGAAACTTGGAGTAATCGATCACATACGATATCTGTTACGGCATAGAATTGTTTTAGTTGTGTAGGTACCTTCGTACAGTCACAATGGCACGTAAATATTTGGGAAATGATGAATTATGTTAAGCATTAGGAGATAGTGACAGAAGTTATGAATATGAAGTTAGTGATGAAGATGAAAGTGATACAGGAGACAACATAGAAGAAGAAATAGAAATACCTGATGAAATGGACGTCGAAAATAATTCCGAATGTGAAACACCTATGGAGCCTGAAATTTTCTATACCTCAAAATCTGGTTTTCAATGGCAATCCGATCCTCTTCCCACAACTAGAAGACGTGTTCATAACTTTGTTAGTGCATCTGTCGGTCTCAAAAATGCAAGGTAAATACTATGAATGTTGTTGGAATAAAATAAATTTAATTACATTTTAGTTTACATATATTACTTCACTATTAGAAGCATTCAAATGTTTTGTGAATGACATGCTAAGCCTTATAGGTATGTAGATTTACTAATCTGCGGGCAAAGGCATACATGGATAAGAAAAATGTAGGAAATCCGAATCCAAGACAATGAACAGACGTAACTGTGGAGGAATTGCAAGCATTTGTTGCTGTCCTAATTGCCAGTGGTAGAAATCATGGAAGGAAACTGCAGATTACAGAAATGTGGACTGAAAATTCTATGTTCAAACAGCCATATTTTACTGCAGTGCTTTCTAGGAATAGATTCAAACAAATTTTTAGATTTATTCGCTTGGATGATCCTGAAACCAGACAGCAAAGAAAATAACTTAGCAACGACCCTTTAGAAGCTATTCGCACTGTTTTTGATGAGTTCGTGAAGAACTGCCTAGATAATTACTCACCTGGTACAAATCTCACTGTTGATGAACGTTTAGCCACATTTCGGGGTAAATGTCCTTTCCGAGTATATATAAAAAGTAAACCTGGACGTTATGGTATAAAGATATGGATTTGTGCAGACTCCGACACAGCGTATATTTTGAATAGTCAGGTTTATACGGGTATGATAAATAACCAACGAGAAGTTAATCAAGGCCAAAGGGTAGTGCTAGATATGGTCAAACTTTACTTTGGAACGCGGAGAGGAGTTACTATTGACAATTCTTTTACTTCTATTCCGCTGGTGGAAGAACTCTTCAGGAGTAAAATAACTATAACTGGAACACTGCGAATGAATAGGCGAGAGATTCCACAAGAGTTTCTTGCAAACTCCAGGCGCGAAGAACACTCTTCTATATTCAGTTTTACTGACAAAATGACACTGGTTTCGTATGTTCCTCGAAACAAGAAAGCAGTTCTTCTGTTATCAATGCAGTTTGACGATTCATAAACGGCTAATGAAGAAGGGAAGAAGAAGCGAATCATAAACTTACACTATAATGCTACTAAAGGTGCCATGGACACTGGGGACAAAATGACGCGGGAGTATTCATGTGTTCGAGCTACAAGATGGTGGCCCCTACGGGTTTTTTTTTTTGAAATTTTAGACATGGCAGCACTAAATGCGTATATAATATATTCTCAAAAATTTCCTGGCTGGTGTTCTGGAGATAAAGGAAAGCGCAGAAAATTCCTTCAGATACTGTCCCAGCAGTTTGCACTCCCAAACGTAAAAAATAGGGAAAAAAATTGTCGGGGCATGCAAAAACCTGTTCTCGATGCTATTCGACTATTTCTTACAGAAAATGGCGAAAAAGTAGAAATCACTCACAGAAATTCTGGAGCAGTGGGTACAAGCATTCGATGCCAGTTTTGTCCACGAAAAGAAGACAGAAAATCAAGAATTAAATGTTCGGAATGTGGCATGACCGTATGCAACACGCATAGAAGAGAAATTAAGAAGTTTTTCTGCTTTGATTGTCAGGATGGCGCTGACTAAAACCCATCATATAGTTTAGTTTAAAAAGTTATGTGTTTTACTTTTGGCTCATTTTATTCTACTTGGAAAATAAATTTATAACATAAATAACATTGTATTTGTTATTTTATCTATAAAAACTATATTTTTACAATAGTTTATTGCTCAGAAAACCGCAATAACTCAAGGATTTAAATGGGGCAACTCAGTTACCCCGCTTGGACGATACCGAAAAATTTCAGACCTTGGTCACGCGAGGGTTAATGTACCAACTCGATTTAAAAAGGCTTTATTTTGGCCAGAGACATCAATTTCTCAAAATCAGTCAAAAAGAAAAAAAGAGAAAATTCCGTCAGTTACCACTTCGGATCACTTCGGATGCTTGGCGTGAATATTACTGTGACGGACGTGTCATTTTGAATGACGTTGACATACGCCGACTGCGGGTTTGACATTGCTCAGCGGCTCCTAACGAGGTACGAGAAGGAAGGTAATGGTTTTTTGGAAAAGATCGTTACATGCGATTCCATAATAAAAACTTTTGAAGTGCCTCTTAATAAACCTGTAAGCATTGCAACTGATGGAGCTCCGGCAATGTTGGGTAAAAAATCGAGTCAAAACGAATTTGATTATAAGTACGGACCACATTTCAGTGTCTCCGATAATTCGTGGAAAATTGGAAATTCGCCTTTTTCCATTACCAAGAAGACTTTTTTTATAAACGACAAAGCATACAAAGTTACCCCGGGATTAACAGAGTTAATTTTCTCGAGAAAACCTGACTCAAGTCAGTATAATGCTTACGACGTAAAAAATTATCTAGACATTGTAAATAACATGCTGGAAATAAAAGTTTTAAGTACATTCTTATTAAAAAAACTGTTAAAGCAAAACGGCTCACCGAAAGGATCTGGCTTAATGAAAACATTTAGTGATAAGACAGACTATGTTTACTGGAATGACAAACAAATTAGTTGATCGCACGAAATTATTAATAGCGTCACAACAAGCAGGACATACGAATTATCAGAACGAAATTATTTCCATCATAGAAGAATTAAAAGAGGCTAATATTATTATATAAAAAGTAACTTATACGTCATTTATTTACATTAGTGAAATGGTTATCGATAAGTTCGGACGTTCTTCCTCGTTTAAATCTTACAGTAATTCTCGCAACCGTACTTTTGGTTTTACTTAAACCTCAAGTGGCGTCTTTGATTTACAACAAAAACGGATTTGTAATTTAGTTTCAATACCTATTGACGCCAATGATGCTACGACAAAATCTTATGTTGACGAAAAAGATAAACAATATTCATAGTTTAAATAGTATATTATTGAAACTTCAAAAGGAACCTAACGAATTAAAATCGGAGGTTTCTGAAAGCAAATTAAAGAAAGCTATGTTAAAATCTCTATCAACAACATCGATAGCAGCACCATCATGTGTAGGTAGATTCAATAACATCTCTGAAAACACATTAAAGAGATCTATGTTAAAATCTTTATCAACAACATCGACAGCAGTACCTCAGGTGTAGAAAGCTGAGAAAGAAAATAAATCAATGACTATTTCGTAAAAAACTGTAAACAAAATGAGTAAAACTCAACTAGTAAACAAGTTACATAGACAGGCACGTCGAAGCTTTAAACGCCGAACCGTTATTGTAAAAGGAATAAATGATCTATGGCAAAGCGATTTGGTAGAAATGCAGGCTTATGCATCAGAAAATGACGGATTTCGTTATTTATTAACAGTTATTGATGCATTTTCTAAGTTTGCTTGGGTTGTACCGGTTAAAACCAAATCAGGATATGACGTAACTGAAGCAATGAAACAAATTCTAATTAAACAATCACCTAAAAATTACAAACTGATCTTGGTAAAGACTTTTATAACAAAGAGTTTAATAATTTAATGGAAAAATATAGAATCAATCATTATTCCAGTTATAGTATTTTAAAAGCCTCAATTGTTGAACGTTTTAATAGAACATTAAAAGGATAGATGTGGAAAGAATTCAGTCTAAATGGCTCGTACAGATAGATTGATCTTCTTCAAAAATTAGTTGACAAATATAACAACAAAATTCATAGAACTATCAAGATGAAACCAAGTCAAGTTAATTCCAGTAACGAAGAGATGTTATTAAAAACTGTATACGGTAAAATTAAAGCATTTCCTACACCAAAATTTAAGATAGTTGATTTTGTACGCATTAGCAAATATAAACACGTTTTTGAAAAAGGGTGTACACCAAATTGGACAACTGAAGTTTTTACAATTGAAAAAGTTAAAAATACCAATCCTTGTACGTATACTCTTAAAGATTATAACAATACAATAATGCAAGGATCCTTTTATTAATACGAATTGTTGAAAGCTAAACATTCTGATGTTTCTTGTTGAAAAAGTTTTAAAAGAAAAAAAAAATAAAGTATACGTTAAGTGGTTAGGCTTTTCTAATGAACATAATTCTTGGGTCGATAAAAATGACTTGATCTAAATTAACAAATAGGTTATCAGGAGACACAGTTAGTAACGTTTATAAAGACTTCGGGAATACGACAGTGTGTGTCAATTTTAAGTTAGTACTTAAACAAACTGTTTTTCAATATTCGGTGACTGTAAGTTAATATTTTCAAAAATGAAGTTTCTTTTTTGTTACTTTTTCTTCATATCTGTGGCTTCATATCACATATCAGCAGCAGCCCTTCCGGCAGTGACTACTATTCACTTTGATGAAGATAACATATCCAGATTAAAATTTCAAGTTACCTTACCAAGTAATGAAACCATACAAATTAATTTAGGATTTAAACTATTTTAGCGACCAGTGACACAGTACGTGTGTGCGATAACAATTTGTATGCATGTACTTCTTATCGTTAACATGCTTACGGCACACGGTACTTTTCGTGTTATCAACTTACAAGATGTAAATCATTCTCCGGCGACAAGTAACAAGTTCAATTCTGGAATAATCGAGGACTTTCTAATTATTACTCATCATTCGAGAATCGTCAGGATTTCCTTTTCGAATTGTCTAGAAAGTTCTAAAGGTGTATATATAGTGATCATCTTTGGACCAAAAAAACAGTTAGTTGAAGAAAGCATCAGTGCGCGAATTAAAACCGATAATAGACAAAGTGATATAAATAAATTGTAATATAAATAAGTGAATTGTTGTGATATAAATGGTAGTTCTAAGTTAGTGTTTAAGTGTTATAAATAGTGTTACATAAATAATCGTTTAAATAAATACTTTGACTAGAAAATTCGTTACAATTGGTGTCAGGTGTGGGGTCTGCGAATCGACCTCTGGAGAATTTTCTAGGTAATAAAAATACAAAATAAATAAAATGCCGAAAACGTTGTTCGAGTTGAAAGTCGCCGAATTGAAAAGCGAACTGGAAGAGCGAGACGAAGATACGTCTGGTACTAAGAACATCTTACAGAAACGGCTCGAGGAGGCTTTGCTACGAGAAGGCTTCGATCCCAGCACATACGAATTCGAGGACGAATTGGAAAAGAAACTAAATGAAAATTCAAAGAACCTGGAAGAAAAATTAAATGAAAAATTAAATAACAATCTTGAAGAATTAAAGGAAAATTCAAAGAATCTGGAAGAAAAATTAAATGAAAATTCAAAGAACCTGGAAGAAAAATTAGAAAAATTCGAAGGAAATTTAGAAGAAAAACTGGGAAAATTCGAAGAAGAACAAGAACAAATAAACAAAAAGCTGGGGACTTTCGACCAAAGATTGGCCCAACTGGAAAAAATGTTCTGAATCCGGAAAAACGAGAGACCCGTCCCCAACCCACGGAAAGGAGGCATAACGTGGTTGAGGGCAATGACATCCCCGACGTGAAAGAAGAACAGATCATCTCATCCAAAGTGCACATGAAGCTTCCTACGTTTGACGGAAAAACATCATGGACCACGTTTTTGACGCAATTCGAAGTGGCTGCAAAAGCTTACAAATGGACGATAGAAGAGAGAGCTTCTTCACTTGCTCTTGCTCTGCGTGATGGTGCTGGCGAAATTCTGAACACGTTGCCACCGGAAGAATTACTAGACTACCATCGGCTAGTAAAAAGATTAGAGATGCGATACGGCCAAGCACATCTGACGGCTGTGTACCATGTGCAGTTAAAGAACCGACGTCAGAAGACAGGTGAAAGTCTTCAGGAATACGAGGCGGACATTGCTCGGTTGGTCCGGCTCGCCTATCCAGGCACGGCTGATGATACACTGGAAAGATTGGCCGTCGACGCATTTATTGACGGACTTAAGGACGACGAAATACAACAGCGACTCCGACTGGACCGGCCGAAGACTTTGGTTGACACATTGGCCCGTGCACTGGAATACGACGTCGTCAAACAGGCGTCACAACGACAATGTCGAGTGCGGGAATTAAAAGAGGAGTCACCCGGTCTGGACGAAGATAAACTGGAAGAGATGGTACGCCGAATAATAACTAAGGTAGAAAGGAAGCCTAGACAAATCAGGTGCTGGAACTGTGGGAAGTTAGGCCACGTGAGAAGCAGCTGCAAGAGTGAAAGATCCGCTTCTCAAGAAGATAAGCCCCGCGTACAGGAAAACTAGTCAGGGTCGGCGCGGCGGGGCAAACGTCGATCCCGGAGCAAGAAGCCCCCGGTCTAGTTGCACTGACAAAAACCATGAAAGACAGAGCTGACAGCCTTTTTCTTACGGGACATATAAATGGAAAGCGGTGTTCGTTCCTGTTGGATACCGGAGCAAGCAGGACAATTATACGAGCCAACGTGATGAGTACAAGTAAGCTTCAACCGACTCAATGGAAGCTACGTACGGCCACCGGAGAAATGGTAAATGTCCATGGTGAAAGTTACGTCAGAATCCGCATAGGAAAGACCTCCTTCCGACACTGCGTGCTTGTGGCTGAAATTGAAGACAACGTCATTCTGGGCTTGGACGTGCTTCGGAAGTACGACTTTTGCATGAGCTTCCAAAGAAAAGTCGTGACCTTAGACGGAGAAGAGTTCAAGCTAACTACTCAGGACACTGTAACATCTCAAGCCAGAAAGCTACAAGCAAGAACGGAAGACACGCAACGCCTACCAGAAGTCTTGACGAAATTGTGCCAGGAAGCAGGTGGCAGATGTAATCCTAACCAACGACGTGAAATAAAAGGATTACTTAAAAAGTACCAAGACGTCTTTGAAGTAGAAGGCGGCAAGAAGGGGCGAACCAACGTCGTCCTGCATCAAATAAATACTGGCGAGGCACAACCAATCCGTCAGCGACCCAGGAGACTACCACTGGCCAAGAGAGAGGAGGCTGAGAACATCATCAGCGAAATGCAAAGAGACGGGGTAATAGAACCATCCACTAGCCCCTGGACATCGCCGGTAGTTCTGGTCAAGAAAAAGGATGGCTCGACACGCTTCTGTGTGGACTACCGCCAATTAAATAATGTGACGAAGAAAGACAGCTACCCATTACCACGAATCGATGACACCCTGGATACACTGTCAGGGTCGACGATATTTTCCACCTTAGACCTCAAGAGCGGATACTGGCAAGTGGCTTTGGACAGAGATGCCAAAGAGAAGACAGCGTTTTCCATTGAAACGAGGCTGTGGCAGTTCAAGGTGATGCCGTTCGGGTTGTGCAACGCACCAGCCACCTTTGAGCGACTGATGGAAACAGTCTTGGTTGGCTTAATTGGGAAGACTTGCCTGGTATACCTCGACGACATCATCGTAGTCGGGAAGGACTTCACCGACCATCTGAAAAATTTGGAGGAAGTTTTCCGAAGACTTCGTGATGTCCATCTAAAACTGAGCCCCCAGAAATGCCAGTTATTCCAAGAGACCGTCAACTACCTGGGGCATGTAGTATCCGGAGACGGCGTTTCAGTCGACCCACAGAAAATCAAGGCCGTGCAAGAGTGGCCTGTACCTGCTGACGTCCATCAAGTCAGAAGCTTTCTTGGGCTCTGCACCTACTATAGACGTTTTGTTCCCGGATTTGCTCAAATTGCTAAGCCTCTGACTCGACTTACAGAAGAGGGTAGACCATTTTGTTGGGAGGAAGACTGCCAAGCTGCCTTTGACCAGCTAAAGAAAACCCTCTCTGCTACACCTGTGTTGAGCTATCCCCTACCAACTGGAAAGTTTATCCTGGACACCGACGCTAGCAATATTGGAATTGGCGCGGTTCTGTCACAAATACAGAATGGTGAAGAAAAAGTGATCGGATACTTCAGCAAAACTCTATCCAAACCCGAACGGAATTACTGCGTAACCAGACGCGAATTGTTAGCTGTAGTAAAAAGTGTGGAACAGTTCTACAAATACCTCTACGGAAGAAAGTTTTTGCTACGAACTGACCATGCCGCGTTGAAATGGCTCCTGAATTTCAAAAATCCCGAGGGCCAAGTAGCCAGATGGATAGAGAAGCTGCAAGAGTACGACTTTGAAATAGAACACCGAGCGGGAAGTAGCCATATAAACGCCGACGCCTTATCCAGAAGACCTTGCCCGGATAATTGTAAACACTGTCAACGCGTCGAGGAACACGAAGAGGTCAGGAGGATAACTATCCTGGACGAGCAGTGGCAGCCCGACAACATTAAGGCAGAACAACATTCCGACGCGCTCCTAAAAATGTTCCTGGACTGGAAGAAAGAAGGCAGAAGACCAACCTGGCAGGAAGTGGCTGCCAAGTCAACAGAAGTGAAATCGCTGTGGGCCCAATGGGATTCCATTGATGAAGAAGATGGTCTCCGGAAGCGCATCGTTGAGAACCAAGATGGCACCGAAAGCAGACGTCAGCTAGTGATACCGAGAAGCTTGGTAAAGGAAGTCCTGCAGTGCCTCCATGACGACCCTTCAGGAGGACATTTTGGTGTAAAGAAGACCCTTGGCAAAGTACGAGAACGATTTTACTGGGTCAACTGCAAGAAGGACGTGGAAGATTGGTGCAGAAAGTGCACGACGTGCGCCGCCAGTAAGGGACCTCAGAAGCGACAGCGTGCTCCGATGCGGCAGTATAACGTCGGCAGCCCATTCGAGAGAATTGCCATAGACGTTGCCGGACCATTCCCAGAATCTGAAGATGGAAATAAGTACATCGTAGTGGCAATGGACTACTTTACGAAATGGGTTGAAGCGTACGCTCTTCCAAACCAGACGGCAACTACAGTGGCGGAAACGCTCGTGAAAGAGTTGATTAGCCGATTCGGAGTACCACTGGAGCTGCATTCCGACCAAGGACGAAATTTCGAGTCAGCCATATTCCAAGATATTTGTAAGATATTGGGCATTCGTAAGACTCGAACTACAGCCCTACATCCCCAATCAGACGGCATGGTAGAACGAATGAACAGGACCATTAACAAGTACCTGTCCAAAATGGTCTCCAAACATCAGCGAGACTGGGATCGTTATCTGCCATTGTTCCTTTTGGCATACCGATCTTCCATACATGAAACCACTGGACAAACACCAGCCAGGGTACTGTTCAGTCGAGAGTTGCGACTACCATGCGACTTCAAGTTCGGATGCAAACCTGGCGAAGACGTGGCTGGAGAAGATTACGTCAGTGAACTCCGAAGACGATTGGACGACATCCATGACGAGATACGTTCCCATATGCAGATAGCCAGTGACCGGATGAAGGACGCATATGACATTAAGGCCACTGAAGGAGGATTCCATGAAGAAGATTTGGTGT
>CM055662.1:14378576-14437816 GCA_029378335.1 Agrilus mali
CCTTATTGTAAAACGTTTTAACACGATTCAACTGAATAGCAACCATATCTTCTGTAAAATGAGTTGCACTGTGAAAATTTGGTTTAGCTGTAAGCGCTCTGGCACCTAATCGCTTACCACGATTTTCCCATTGCAATACAATTCTCACGTCTCTACGTTTATCAACATTTTCCGTGGTTTTACCGTACACAGAATTTATTTTAAGTTTAAATATACCCTTTTCAAACTCATTTTTTGCTTGAGTACGGTGATAAGTATTCAAATCGATATATTTTTTTAGACAACGTGATTGTTTAAATTGTATAGCTCTATGAATTTAAACAAGTTTTAGTCCGTACTTTAAGCATTGTTGAAGATACCTATAATGAATCACATAATTCCTTTTGTCTGTTAAATCTGGTATAAATTTTAAATATTTACTATTAGAAGAAGGGCCACATTTATTTTCAGCACAAAAATATTCCAAATCAACTTCTAATATATATCCAATTTCAGAATCTTCGGAAATATCCATTATATTTATATCATCGACATTCTGAACCAATTCAAAGGAACCATACGGAAGAGGTTGCGTCATTGCCAAACCATACAAGTTATTAACATCTGAATACATTAAATATTGTGACGGTTTGGTACTGTCGTAACCTTCCATATATTTATTATTAGCTACAGAATGTCGATGAACACATTGAGTAAGACCGCCTCTTATGGATCTTTTTATGAATGTATGCATACTTATATCTTTTAATAATTCGAGTTCTATACCTGTATACTTTAACATAGCATTCCAACTTAATCCGGGTAAAGTGTAAAACTGACAGGGATCAAGGAAATGTATTCTATAACATACTTTCCTTAAATTTTGAAAAATATCTGCTAATAATAATACGTCTGTTATTAAATAAATTCTTGAATAATCCCACACATTCTCACATTTAAATTCCTCCTATACATTCTTTGCATGTTCGTACTCGCTATCAGAGCATTCAGTATTTGTTAATTTATTGTAAAAACTGTCCTGAGATGGTAAACAGGTAATCTCTAATTTATCCCATGCATCTATATATTCATAAGGAAGTACTCCTTTTCTTATAACCAATTCAAACTGATTACTTGTTGGAAAGACAGATTTAACATTTTCAAAGTCAGAAGTTGGTAAATTTTGAGCAAGTTTTTCAATACTTGACGGCATAAAGCTAAAAGAATCAAGAAAACGTAATTCTACCGTTTCAAGTTCAATAACCTGAATACGTTTAGAGAGTGATAATAATTCTTTATTTAACGGAATCAAGTTAATGTCTCCTTCGAATATTTCAAGTGCTTTAACTATTAAATGACAATCATAACCGGAAAAATTGTGAAAGAAAATCGGAAAAAAATTTGGTCTGATATAATAGGTTACATTGGTTATGAGCCGGACCGCGGTATTTACCTGTAAAATTACAATGATCAGCTATCCTATAATTTTCTAGATCCTTTTTACTTTTATGGCATTTATTAAAATTAAGTTGAATCTCTCTCTTCGCGCGTTAATTGATTCATAGGTGTAAAACACAAATGATGAGGTTTTACACTTTATTTAGAAATCTCTAACAATATTGTTTCAACCTTTCGGTTATCTTCAGAGAGAAGCTATATAGAAACTAGCTTAAAGATAAAGTAGTACAACTATTTATATCTAATTTCCGATGTTGAGCCCATCCCCTCTGTTGGATACATCGCTAATGGCTTTAAATATGGGGCTTTGGGTTTGTGTATTCATTGGTCAAATTCAATTTTTTATAGATTGCTTTTTGGATTTCAAGCTTTTCCAAGAAGTTGAGTTTGAATCCTTTATTTTCAAGATGAACAATTGAAAGGCTTTCGTTGTTAATTGAGTGGTTCATCGTAACACAATGTTGTGATAATCCAGTTGAATGTTTTTTATCTTTTACTGATTTTATGTACTCTTTAAGCCTGACCTCAAAATTTCGCCCTGTTTGCCCTACATATATTGCATCACAATCGTTACATTTTATTTTATAAATGCCTGATTTTTTGTTGTTATCTATTTTATCAATTGTTATTGACCAATATGGTTTTTAAATTGTTTTTATTGCTACTAATTGTATTTATTTGATGGCTTCTTAACCTAGAGCAAATGTGTGGACTTATGTTTTTATAGAAAGTAATTGGATGCCATTTTTCGACTTTTTGTTAATTTTTTCGAAAAAAACTGGTTGAGTATTTGTTTTTTAAATTTTTTGTTTAACATTTTGTCTATTAATGTTGGGTTGTATCCATTGTTTTGTGCCATTAATTTAATAAATTTTAATTCTTTGTCAAAATTATTTTGTTTCAGTGGAAAATTTATAAGTCTATGTAATAAACTATGGAAAGTTGATAATTTTATGTGGTAATCCTGATTTGATTCGTAGGGGATAATTGCATCTGAAAAGGTCTCTTTTCTAAAAATGTCGTACTCTAGTTTATTGTTAACAACGCTTATTTTCAAATCTAGGAAATTTAGAGGGGAAGCCAAGACTATCAAAACCATAAAACATAAAATCAAGGACAACGATTTAATTATAACAAAAGCAGACAAATCTAATACTACTGTAATATTAAGTAAAATTGATTATATTAATAAAACAATGGAACTTTTAAACGAAAATTATGAATTGCTAAAGTCTGATCCCACCGTTAAACATCAAAATTTGGTAAAACAAGCTGTAAAAAATTGCACTAATACCATTCCCGAAAATAAACAGTTCCAGTTTATAATCATGAACCCTCAATCCCCAATTTTATATGGGTTACCTAAGACTCATAAAACAAATATTCCTATGAGACCAGTGGTTTCTTATATAAACTCCCCCACATATAAACTTTGCAAATACTTAAATAAAGAAATTCCAGTTTGGCTCAATTTTGAGTCTAAATGGTCTGTTAAAACTCCTTAGAAGTCATAAATAAAACAAAAAATTTGGAACTACCAAACTCCTCAAAACTAGTTTCGTTTGATGTGAAAAGTTTATTCACTTCTATCCCAATACAAGAACTTACAAATATTCTTAAACAAATGATAAATAACTCCCATTTAGAACAGGTACAGAAAGATGAATTTTCGAGAATAACTTGATGAACACTAATAACCCTCTAATTAGGAATATACATGCATACTTTAGATACGTGGATGATATATTCTGCGTTTTCGTAGGTTCAACTAGGCAATTAGGGAATTTGCTACAATTATTAAATTCATACAATAAGAAAGTCCAATTTACTATGGAACTAGAATCTAATGGGACTCTAAATTTCCTAGATTTGAAAATAAGCGTTGTTAACAATAAACTAGAGTAGGGCATTTTTAGAAAAGAGACCTTTTCAGATGCAATTATCCCCTACGAATCAAATCAGGATTACCTCATAAAATTATCAAATTTCCATAGTTTATTACATAGACTTATAAATTTTCCACTGAACCAAAATAATTTTGACAAAGAATTAAAATTTATTAAATTAATGGCACAAAACAATGGATACAACCTAACATTAATAGACAAAATGTTAAACAAAAAATTTAAAAAACAAATACTCAACCAGTTTTTTTCGCAAAAGTCACAAAAAGCCGAAAAATGGCATCCAATTACTTTCTATAAAAACATAAGTCCTCACATTTGCTCTAGGTTAAGAAGCCATCAAATAAATACAATTAGTAGCAATAAAAACAATTTAAAAACCATATAAGTCAATAACAAAATTGATAAAATAGATAACAACAAAAAATCAGGCATTTATAAAATAAAATGTAACGATTGTGATGCAATATATGTAGGGCAAACAGGGCGAAATTTTGAGGTCAGGCTTAAAGAGCACATAAAATCAGTAAAAGATAAAAAACATTCAACTGGATTATCACAACATTGTGTTACGATGAACCACTCAATTAACAACGAAAGCCTTTCAATTGTTCATCTTGAAAATAAAGGATTCAAACTCAACTTCTTGGAAAAGCTTGAAATCCAAAAAGCAATCTATAAAAAATTGAATTTGACCAATGAATACACAGAAGGCCTCAACAGCCCCATATTTAAAGCTATTAGCGATGTATCCAACAGAGGGGGTGGGCTCAACATCGGCACTTAGATATAAATAGTTGTACTACTTTATCTTTAAGCTAGTTTCTATATAGCTTCTCTCTGAAGATAACCCAAATGGTTGAAACAATATTGTTAGAGATTTCTAAATAAAGTGTAAAACCTCATCATTTGTGTTTAATTTCCATTATTCAATATGTTTTACAACTATCCTACCGCTGATACTATTAAAATTATTAATGATTCATAGATTTTGGATTTTTGAAACACTTGTTATAAATTTTCTTTATATCGTTCACAAGAGATAGAACAAATCGTCTAGGGGAATCAGCACCTTTATAAACACGTAACCTGTTTAAATTGGTATCATAACTACAACATATATAATATGAGAATGCACACGGAATATGTTGTTGAGTATTCGTGGTTGATGAGGCAGATGGTTCAGCTAAACAAGTATCTATGTTTTGTAATATACATTCAAAATCAGCATATATTACAAATGGTACTTGACCACCTGTTTGAAATTGATTAAATGTCACCAAACATTCATCCGGTTTAAGAGGAGATGGCATTCTCGTGACGATTTTATTACACTCATTTTTATGATTCTGAAGTTGATATTCAGTATGAAAATGAATTAAACAATAATTACACAAATAGATTTTTCCGTGATGTTTTGTAAGTTGAGACCCTAGCAGTTTCGAAATATTTTTTATCCAAACATAATGTGATTTTCTATCTTCTTGTAAAAACAATAAATTGATATGTGTTGTTTTTTCTAATGGAGTGCAATAAAATGGTCCGACAACGTGATCTCCTTCTAAACCAAACACATTCACACTTATATTTTCGTTAATCGCTTCAAATAATGATATATCACTGACCTTAAGAGGAAAGTTTAAATTACTAAAATTTGTTTTTAAATTATTCTTTAAATTTATAATGTCTGAACTGATATCACATATACCAAAGAAGATACCCTGTCAGTATGAATTCAACGTCACTTAGAGCACTAATTATAGCCCACTTAAAACAAAAGATATCTTTATTCTTAATATTAATACAGGCAAGCTTTCTTTGAATGTTAGTAGGTAAGGGAATGTAACTAGATCCTTTTAAGGGTTTATATTCATTAATATTAACTTCTAAATAAAGTAACTTAACTAATGTCCATCCACTGTCTCTCTCTTGGAATTCATCTGTTTTTGTTATTATTTGCTGTGTCATATCGTTAAAAATATCTTTCGAGTCTTTTTCAATAACTACCGTACACATTTTAGTTTGGAATGATTTATCTGATACTGTTACCTGATCCTGGATTAATTTAGTATACAGTCCAAACAACTCCATGTTAAATTTGATAGCTGTATGCTTATATAGTTGTCGTGCTAGTTCGCGAATAGCCCTCAGTTTCACTTCTGATAAAAAGGCAGAAGGTGTCAAATATTCGTCCCATTTGTTTTCAAACAAAAGGGTTTCAATACGATGTTTGAAATTGCTTCTTACAACCTATAAATGATATGACACTAATATATATAATAACAATAATTTTTTTTAGATAATGACATAGGTACCTTAAATCCTTCTTCGTGTTGCCAGCTAGCTAATTTCTGTTTATGTGTCAGGGTTCTCAGGTGAGGAATCCAAACATTTAAAGGTACTTCTACTAAGCATACCTCACACACTTTGGAAATCCTGTTTGAATTTGTTAATGGTTGACGTTTTCTTACATCCAAATACCCTGATCGGAACTGGTTGAGGGTTCTAAATGTTTTCGTTTTGAAGAAGGAAAATCACGAGAGTTATGTAGTAACCGAAAATGTCTCAACAATTTTCCTAACTTTTTAAACGTTAAACCGCAAACTTCGCATAAAAACACTTCACTTGTTTTAACCATATTGACTAGGTATCGTTACAGTATCTAGTTTAAAAATCTTACAGCATATGAGATCTTCTTATACAAAAAAATAATAACGTCACAAGGATAAACCAGTCGTTTAATTAATTACCAATTCATGTTTTTGTTGTTGAAATAAAACTCGTCGCCGTGTGTTCTATTTTTTTTATGAAAGTTAAAACAGATCTACTTATTATTATTCGTGTGGTATTATAAAATGTTTATGTGAAAATCCATAATAGACGATCTTACTCAATGCGTTCATTGACATTCTGAATCCCATTTAACATGTTATTGAAATAATACTTGTCGTTGCCTGTTTTGTGAAAATGTAAACAGATCTACTACTTATTCTCATTCGTGTGGGTTATCAAATGGTTATGTACTTTGTAATTATTACCGTATAAGGTTATCACATTTGAATATTAGAAAACGGATCTACTTATTAGCCTTCGTTTAATTCATTACATGTTCATGGTTTTATCTTAATAAAACTCGTTGTACGTGTTTTTATAGTTTTTTAAATATATCGCAATACGTTTATTATTTTGATCATATAATGTCACATTTGTAACCTAGAAACGGATTTACGTTTCAGATTTCATTTAATTAATTACATATTCATGATTATGATGAAAAAACAACTTCGATGCTGGTGTATTTTAGTATAAAAGGCTAAATTTTTTAGACTTGAAACACATTCAGTAAGCAACTTATAACTTATAAGTATTTAACCTTTACTACTTCTATTTCTATTTTTGTATATAATTTATTTATTCTTATATATAATTTATTTATTTTTTTAAATTTATTTACTCTTTTATTTTTATTTTTAATTTATTTACTTTTTTAATTCTTTATCATTTGTAGTGCTATACAAAATGAATAAAAAAAACGCCAGTTCGACAATGGCCAAAACCAAGAAAAGTCAAAATAAGGCTAAAGCCTCCACCTCCACCTCCTCCTACAACTTAGTTCAACAATTCAACTCCTACGGAGCGTATAAGTTCTTAAACCTTAACAATATGAGTCTGGGAAAAGCGTATTTAATAACCAAAATGACTCGTTTCAATTGCAAGTTTGGAGAATGTTTGTTAGCTGAACCGGATGCTGACAAAAAACTATTTCTACCCGAAAGATATAATGGTTTAATGAATAACCAGGTTGACGAATTAGCAAAATCGAGGTACGAAATTATAAATAAGGGTCAGAAAGGAAAAATATACGATTTGGAATTAAAAAAATTATCCGAACACAAACAGGAACAAGAAGAAGAAATGCTAAAGGCTGTAACATCTATCCAGGAGGATTCTGAGAATAATGACAATATATTGGAGGTTAACGACGACGAGGAGGAGGAAGGTGGCGGCGAATCACAACAGTTCTCTGCGAATCCCATGGGATTTTAATCTACTCTTGGAGAGATACGGGTTGGCGACGAAGTCAGCCAAACTTGGGAATAAAGAACCACGCTTTTTCTGAGAACATAGTCTCCCAAAGGCCATAACTTGGGCCAAGAGGTTCCTATGATCAGGGAGGCAGACAAGTACTTTGACAGGGGACAAATTGATGCTGTCGTAGGCAGTTTTAAAGCCGGTAAAGCACCCAGAGTAGACGGGATTCTGCCGGAAATGGTCAAGCAACTGATTTTGCCGGAAATGGTCAAGCAACTATGAAAGGCGGTCTCTGCGTTGGATGAGCTCTTCGAACGGTTGACTCAGTCCCACACAGCCATATTCAATATGACACCAACGCCGACGCCAAACGTCTTGCCGCCGCCAGCCCTCACGAGCCCGCTGCCGCCCACGCCGTACACAGGCCGACCGCCAGCTGATGGTGCGGATTTTTGGCGACGTAAGCGACTATGGGTAACGAACAGACAACGGACTAAAGAGTTTATGTTATATAAGTGTTAAGTTAGGTAAGTGTTTAATTCTGTACATCCCACATTTCCGGCGCATGTGCAGTTTTCTGCATATGCGATGGTTGAGCAGCCAACCGGACGCCTCCCCAGGTGGCGGATAGGGGGATCCAACGGCCTAGCGCCCCCTGACCGGGGTATGTCTAGGTGTTGGGGACCGCGAATAAACCGGAACTGTCTGAAAGCAGTGACCGGTGAATAAGCGGGGCGGACCAAGCTTCCCTGGCCCAGTTGTAGTTTCGTGATGGAGGGCTTAGCACCAGGGTAACGAAGCCGGAATCACCAATGTTCGGATGGATAAGTGGCTCCGTTATACCGTTGTTCCTGCTAACGGTGGTCATGTCTCGCGAGGAGGAGTGGCGGGGGTCTTGGCTTAACCGCCCGGACTAAGAGGAAGACAACCTCAATAAAAATAACCCTAATCTCAAGGTGTAGTGAGCAGGCCGAGGGGATGAATGGTCGTAGGGCGGTACGATCTTTACTGCTCCAACCTCTAGGCAACGGGCGCACCTAGTTGAATTAATTGCCTTCCCTTGGGTAAGGGCGAAGGCCCAAGGGCGACTAACACACGACCCATGCGTGGGAACAACCCCCCCAGATGTCACAACTTTTTGTAGGTAGTAGGAAAGGGAGCTATGAATGCTCGAGTGTTAAAAAGAAGAAGGAGATAGAAGGTGTAAGTAAAATAGAAGGTGAGAAGTTTAAGGGTGAAGAAGCAGATAGTATGCTGGAGCAGATGAAAGCATACACTGAAAGAATTAGTGATTGTGTATTGGATGAGTTGAACAAGGTGAACAAAGTAGTAGCGAGAAAGATTATAAAGGATGTCTCAGGGATGGAGAAGTTGATGATTAGCGTGTTATTGGAGAATGAAAAGCTGAAAGGGAGGTTAGAGGAGATAGAAGCAAGGGAAAAAAGTAGTGGGAAATTGAATGAGGAACAGGAGGGGGGTATGAGTGTGTTTAAGGAAGGGGATAAGAGCAGGACAGGAGGCATGAAAAGAACATATGCGGTGATCGTCAAAAGTGAAGGTATGAAAGGAGAAGAAATAAGAGAGAAAGTAATGGAGAGAGTGAAGCCCGCATTGAAAGATATTAAAGTGAATGCTGTAAGGAATACTGAGAGAGATGAAGTTGTAATTGAAGTCTGCGATGAGGAAGAGTGTAGTAGGTTAGAGAAGTGCTGTGAGTTTGAGAAGGCGGGCTTGGAAGTAGAACGAATAAGAGCTAAGGCATGTAGGGGTATTATTTTTGACGTGCCCATAGAGTGGACAAACGGTACAATTTTGGACGAATTATATGAGAAAAATTGTAAGAGTTGGATGACGAAGCATGAATATGGCGAGAGAGTAAAGATAATAAGTAGAAATAGGAAAGCGAAAATTAAAGGAAATGTGATTCTTGAATTGCCGGGAAGGATTATGAATGAATTATCGAAATTGGGGAAGGTATATTTGGAATGGAGGGTGTTAAAAATTAAAGAGCTGGAATTGGTAACGAGGTGTTTCAAGTGTTGTGGGTTTGGGAATTTAGCAAGGGATTGTAAGGCGAAGGATTCAGTGTGTAAGAGGTGTGGGAAAGAGGGACATATTAGCAATGAGTGTAGGGATGATACAAGAGAGTGCAGAAATTGTAAGAACAAGGGAATGGATGCGGCACATGCCATTACGAGTGACACTTGTCCTGAATATGTCAGACAGTGGGAATGGGTAAGAAGGAGAATGATGAGAGATGATTAATTAAGTGAAAGGGCTGCGTTTAGCGTTTAGAGGTTTAGGGGTGGTAGGGAAGCTGATGAGAGGAGATTCATGAGATGAAATGATATGACGATGGCGATGATAGAGATTGAGATTAGGAGATGTTAACGCAGGGGCTGTATCAGTGCAGATTGCACTATATGGTTTGGGCCTGGCGCACCCACGTACCCGAGTGGAGAGTTGCTCCGAACATCTCACCAGTGATGTTGACTGGTACTACGGGAGGTCAGGGGCCCCCGGCAGGGTAACCTGTCGGCCTGACCTGAGTTGAGGTTGGACTCGTAGTGGTAGTGGTTGAGCCCGCATGCTGGGCTAGGGACCGGGAGGTCCCGGCGGGTGAGCAGCGCTTGAATTGCTCGGGTACCAGTCTGCATAAATGGTAGGGATTGGATAGGTCCCGCCCGCACCAGAGGGGTTCACAAGCCTTGCAAGCTGTGTGGACGAAACTGGTAGTGTAGACACAGTCTGCATGCGCTGATTGAGCGTATCTCAATCCCTCGCCCATGGGGGCCGTGGCGGATAGACCGTAAGGTAGGAATCGCCACGTTAAATAATAAAAGGTCTCTTGAGACTTCGGGCATGTACATCCCCCCTCCCCCCCGCGGTTGTCACCTTGTCGTGGTGGGGGGGCCGTCCTTACTTGTGGGTTTACCTTAGAGATGCTTGTAAGGCGCTAAGAACAACCAAACTTGTATTCTATGGTATGGTTGGAAGGAGCGTAAAAGTTACTGCTGCAGCGGTGTCGGATACCGCAGAGCCGGCAGGGATGGGGGTTTTTGAGCAGGCCCCCGCCCGGTCGTCATCCAGCGACTGCTTGAAAGATTTAACAGCCGAGGAGAGAGTGTCGTCCCTACGCCGGTGTGGGGCGGCAGTAATGGCTACTGGCAAGGCCCGGAGGAAGACGAGTCGCGTCCGTGACGAGTCTGACTCCGGTCCTGATACGTCGGACGCTGAAACGTCCGGCCCGACAGCCGAGAAGCTCGAGGGCGAGGAACCCCTAGTGGCGACCAAGCCCAAGAGTGGTGACGCTAAGTCGAGGGACCGCCGTGCTAACGACGGGCCTGAGGCTAAGCTGGCGGGGCCGGCCGAGGCGTCAGGACGGCGTATAATGAGGCCTGACGACGAAGGTACCGCTACGGTGGTACCAGAGTCTGACGGTGGAGAGGATGTTCCGAGAACCAGGTTCAGGGCGAGAGCCATGAGTCTGGCCGAGGACCTACGAGTGCGCGGTGTTCAAGTGTCGGAGTCCAGTGAGGATGAGAACGGCAAGTGGACCCGCGTGGGCGCCAAACCCAAGGCGAAGGCCAAAGGTGTGGCTGTTAAGAGCGGCGAGGGAGGGCGGACTGTGAGAGCGGCTAAGGCCGTGGGGGCGACAATGTCCCACCCCTCCCGACAGGCGCAAGGCGGCAAGATGGCTGAGACCAAGGCAGTGGCCGAGGTGAAAAAGCCGGAAACCGCCAAGAACCTCGTCGTTAGAGTAGAGAGGCCCCCGAGATCGAAGGAGTCGGTCGCAGAAGGGGCAAAAGGAGTTGCTAAGCCCAAGGAACCTCAGAGCGTGGTGCCGCCGGCAACGGAGGCGGCTTGTAAGGATGCAAGGGCAGTAGAGTTGTCGAGAATAAGGCAAATCGGGGAAGCTCTCCGTGGCTTTGTCTTTGATGACTCGAACAAGATCTCCAAGGCTGCTGCCAAGTTTATCTTGAGCAAGCACGCCGAGTGTGAGGGAATCCTTTTGGAGACCTTCGTTGAGAAGGAGGTCGCACTAGCGGCGCGTCTGGTGATGGTGGCTCGCCAGGTTGAACAGCCTGGCATGTCATTTGCGGACAAGGTTAAGGGAGGGAAACCAAAGTCGGCCAAGCCTACCCAGGCAAAACCGGCACAGGTGAAACTTCTGACGCCCAGCCAAGTACCGAAGAAGAACAAGTTGGCCAAACCCGCTAATCGGGTTGCCTCAAAGGAGGTGCGAGTTGCTGTGATCGTGAGGTCACTCGACAACAAACTCTCCAGTGACGAGGTCAAGGCCAAAGTACTGGCAGCGAGGAGTGAGCTCGACAAGGTTCGAGTGTGTGCGTTGCGGAGGGTGAAGGAGGGGGTTGTCATTGAGACGAAAACCCCAGCCGAAGCCGACCAACTGCTGAAGAGCGAAGAGCTCAAGAAGCAGGAGTTGTCGGTTAACACCCCCAAAAAGATCGGGCCGAAAGTCCTTATCAAGGACGTGCCTCCGGCCCTCAGTGACCAGGAGATCTTACGAGACCTCCTAGCCAAAAACGTGGGTGGAGTGATCTCACCCGAGGAGTTCGCCTCCCGGGTGGCGGTCAGAAGTAGGAGGACAGCTCCTGCAATGCGGAAGTATGGTACAAGTGGTGCATGCAAGTCCAACGAGAGTTGGATTACACTTGAGGTAACCCCTCAGGTGAAAACATACGTACTTGCGGAGAGAAGGGTGTACCTCGGCCTACAGTCGTGCAGGGTCGAGGACACAGATGACGTACTACGCTGTTTCCGGTGCCTAGGGTTCGGGCACAAGACCGTGGCGTGCCGGAGCGAAGGCCCTGCGCCATGCTACCGATGTGGGGAAGGCGGTCACCAGCAATCGGGGTGCGACAAACCCGTGAGCTGTAAAAACTGTAGGGCGAAGGGAATGCCGCACGGTCACCCGACCAAGGCAAGATCCTGTCCCCTGTATAGAGAAGCAGCGGAAGAGAGAGCAAGACTATACGCGTAATGGTTGACACGACCATAAAAGTTCTCCAGCTGAACTGTAGGAGATCCTATGTGGTCAGTGCGAAGTCGGTACGCTAATGCGTGAATATGGGATAGGTGTTGCCCTGCTGCAAGAACCTTACGCCGTCAATGGCAATGTCCGAGGTAAACAGGGTGGGAAAATCCCAAGGCGGTGGTGATCGTTGACGACTCTGGGGTTGACGTAGTCGACCTCGGCCAATACCTGACAGAGTGTGAGGCGTTTGCCAGACTTAATGGCCCTGCTGGTGAGCTGTACGTCTGTTCTGTCTACTGCCAATTCGGCGGGGACATAGAGGACAGCGTGCGGAGTGTGGAACGGGTCATAGCTAAGAGCAGAAGAAGACCACTGCTCATCGGTCTCGACGCCAATGCAGAGTAACGACTGTAGAACAGCAAAGGCATGACGGACCGAAGCGAAAAGGCAACGCGTGGAGAGACTCTCTAGCAGGTTATAACAGCCCACGAACTGGAGGTTCTGAACGTTCGTGCGGAGGCTTACACCTTCAGCACGGCCACTGGAGAGAGCGATATCGATGTCACCCTCGCGAGGGGGCTGCGCGGAGATGTCGCTTGGAGACTAGAACCTAGCTGGTCAACTAGCAACCACAATCCAATCCTTATAGAGATTACCACAGAGACAGCCAACCGTAACACCGGAGAGCCAATCGCACTTCCGACCTGGTCCATTAGGGAAACCTGCTGGCCTGACTGGGAGGAGGCGGTGCTTCAAAGGGTCAGTTCAATCGCTGACTTTGAGAGGCTACCCCTCTGCGAGATGGTATCTAGGCTGCAAGGATGGATAACGGAAGCGAACGATCAGTGTCTACGTAGGGTTAGACGGCCTGTTAGAGCAAAGCCGCCCTGGTGGACGAACGAACTCCGAAATCTAAGGAACGACCTAAGACGTAGGAGGAAGGGAGTCCAGAAGGCGCGTAGGGGAAGGCAACCGAACGTGGAAGCTCTCGAGGGAGCATACCGCGAGTGTGTCCGAACCTACAAAAGAGAGATCAGAGCTGCGAAAGAAAGGAATTGGCAGGAGTTTGTTGGCGTCGTGGGTAACCGCGACCCGTGGGGACAGGTCTACAAGATCTGCCGCGGGAAGAAACGAACGTTAACGCTTGGCGAGATACGGGTTGGCGACGAAGTCGGCCAATCCTGGGAAGAGAGTACCACGCTTCTCCTGAGAACATGGTTCCCCGAAGGCCCAAACCTGGACCAAGAGGTTCCTGTGATCAGGGAGGCAGACAAGCACTTTGACAGGGGAGAAATTGATGCTGCCGTAGGCAGGCTCAAAGCCGGTAAAGCGCCCGGAGTAGACGGGATTCTGCCAGAAATGGTCAAACGACTATGGAAGGCGGTCCCTGCGCACGTTACGTGCCTCTACGACCGATGTTTGCAGACCGGCGTCTTCCCGAGACAGTGGAAGCTTGGTAGGGTAGTAACCCTGCTAAAGTCTCCGGACAAGGATCCGACCAACCCAGCGTCCTATAGGCCCATAAGTCTGTTACCGGTCCTGGGGAAGGTCCTGGAGCGACTGATGGTCTCCCGGCTGCAAGCGAAGCTGGAACCCCAGCAGAGCAACAGGCAGTTCGGGTTCAAACCAGGCCAGAGTACTGAGAGTGCCTGGCATGAAGTGAAAAGGTCGGTGAGCAGCTCTGAAAAACGTTATGTTCTAGGACTGTTCATTGACTTCTCAAGCGCGTTCGACAACTTGTACTGGAGCCGTATTGTCGCTAAGCTCCAACATGTGCGATGCGAAGAGCTAGCCTTGTGGCGAAGCTACTTCAGGGAAATAGAGGTTAGAGCCTACGGATCACGAACCCACGTAAGTAGGCTGGTTACAAGAGGATGTCCCCAGGGCTCCGTCAGTGGTCCAGAGTGCTGGAACATGATGATGGATGACCTATTGCACGACTACGGGGAGAGACGAGTGAACGTTGTTGCCTTTGCCGATGACCTTCTGGTCTTAGTCGAGGGCAACAGCAGAAGAGAGTTAGAGATCCGAGGTAGCACTGCTCTTGGTGTTGCTGTGAGATGGGGAGAGAAGGTTGGCGTTGCCCTTTCGACCCAAAAGACGTGTTGTATGCTGCTGAAGGGTAGGCTGTCTGAAAACAGGCCGCCTTGCCTGAAAAGCGGCAACATCACAGTAAGGAGTGTGCGCACCGTTAAATACCTCGGTGTGTGCGTAGGAGAGAGGATGGCCTTCGGGCCTCATCTCAGAGAAATAAGGAGCAAACTATTAACAATAGTAGGGCCCCTGAGAAGAGTACTACGCACGGAATGGGGACTAGGCAAGCGGGCTGTACGTTGTGTGTACAAAGGCCTGTTGACCGCATGTGCCCTGTATGGATCAAGCGTTTGGTACCAGACGCTCCGTACACAGACTGGTAGGGCGATGATAAGGCGATGCGTAAGGGTGGCACTGTTAGCCTGCCTGAAAGTGTGCCGCACTGTCTCCACAGAGGTCATGCAAGTCCTCATGGGAGAAATCCCTTGGGAACTAGAGGCTGAGAGGCGTGCGCTCACATTCAAGGTAATGCGTGGGATCCCGATGGATACCGGTGACATAGTCAGCGATGACGACGTTGCCGGCCTGTCGGGTGGGAGATTGCGCAATGCACTAGAGAGAAGGCTGTCGCTTAAGTGGCAAGAGAGTTGGGACCGGTCGGCTAACGGCCGGACCACACATAATTTCATTCCGGACGTTCGCACCGTAAGGGCGGCCAGATGGTTTGATCTGAGTATGGTAGCAGGGTACTTGATAACCGGACATGGCAGCATGAACGGCTTCTTGTACCAGAGAGGATTGGCAGAAAGTGAGGCGTGTATTTGTGGGGGCCCCGTCGAAAGTTGGGATCACTTGCTGGTCAGGTGCCCGCTCTACGACGACATCCGAGACTCTGTACATCTCGACGTGTTTAGGGAACCCACGGGGGAGCCGAACGTCAGCCAAGTTCTGACACGAAGAGAGAGACACGATGCCCTGAACGCATTCGCTAAGGGCCTGTTTGAGAGGAGGCGACAGCTCCTTGCTGACGTCCCATGAGAGTTGAGATCGTACTAGATGGAATGAAATTGTGATAAGCACGGGAGTGGAATGGGACTATGTCCGGACGCGCCGGCAGCGTTGGACGTAAGAACATCAACTACTATGGGGAGTATCGCCCCCACGAACCCGGAGAGGACTAGTTTGGTAAAGCGAGTGCGATATCGCCCAAAACTAGGATGGCACACCAGTATTGCCTACTGGTACCGCGGGGATAGACACCAAGCCAGACGCGGCGACGCGTTTTGTCTATCATGGGTTTGGACTCGCGGGGGCAGTGGTTGCGGTCCGCATGCTGGACCACGAGGGTCATGGTAGGCGCCACTACCTGAACCTCAAACCAAAACGTACTAGCGGGGCATGGATAGACCCACCTGGAGACGGCTGATGCACCAGCCTGATCCAACCGAACCGTTTCGACGGTTCACCTGGTCCGACCGACCAGCCACTCAGGTGCTTCTGTGCCGGGTTGGCGTGTGGATAAGCCCATCACGGGCAGGTGCCGCACGTTAAATCTTAATCAGTTGTACATCCCCCCTCCGGCGCATGTGCAGTTCTCTGCATATGCGATGGTTGAGCAGCCAACCGGACGCCTCCCCAGGTGGCGGATAGGGGGATCCAACGGCCTAGCGCCCCCTGACCGGGGTATGTCTAGGTGTTGGGGTCCGCGAATAAACTGGAGCTGTCTGAAAACAGCGACCGGTGAATAAGCTGGGCGGACCAAGCTTCCCTGGCCCAGTTGTAGTTTCGTGATGGAGGGCTTAGCACCAGGGTAACGAAGCCGGAGTCACCAATGTTCTGAGAAATAAGTGGCCCCGTCAAACCGTTGCTCCTGCTGACGGTGGTTATGTCACGCGAGTAGGAGCAGTGGGGGTCTTGGCTTAATCGCCTGGACCAAGAGGAAGAAAACCTCAATAAAAATTACCCTAATCTCAAGGTAGTGAGGCAGGCCGAGGAGATGAGTGGCCGTGGGGTGGACACGGTCCCTACTGTCCTAACCTCTAGGAACTGGGCGCACCTAGTTGGAAGAATGCCTTCCCTTGGGTAAGGGCGGAGGCCCAAGGGCGACGTGATCGCGACCCATGCGTGGGAACAAATTATGAGAAAGTTTTCTTTTGATGGTAAGAGGTTGGGGAGCTGTGAAAGCTCGAGAGGAGATAAGAAGAAGGAGTAAAGGGAGTAGAGGGAGTAAAGGTAACAGAGGGTGGAAGTGAGGAGGTTAAGAGCGATAAGGGAGACAGTATGCTCGACCAAATGAGGGCGTGTGGAGATTGTATTGGTGATTGTGTGATGGATGAAAATAATAAAGTGAATAAGGCTGTTGCGAGCAGGAAAATGGAAAATGTTTCGGAAATGGAGAAGTTGTTTATGAGTGTATTACTTGAGAATGAACGGTTGAAAGGTAGATTGGAGGAATTGGATGTTAAAGAAAAAGGTAATGTGGAGATGAGTAGAGAATGGAAGGATACGAGTGTACCTAAAGAAGAGAAATTGAAGAGAACATATGCGGTGATAGTTAAGAGTGAGGGTATGAAAGGAGAGGAAATAAGGGAAAAGGTGATGGGAAGAGTTAAGCCTGTTTTAGGTGGAATAAAAGTGAATGCAGTTAGAAAGACCAAGAGGGATGAGGTTGTGATAGAAGTTTGTGATGAGGAGGAATGTCGAAAGTTGGAAAGATGTGCTGAATTCGAGAAGGCGGGGCTGGAAGTCGAGAGAATGGAGTCTAGGTTGTGTAGAGGTATCATTTTTGATGTCCCTACGAAATGGGGTAACGGTTTCATACTGGACCAGTTGTATGAAAAGAATTGTAAGGATGTGATGACTAGGGAAGAATATGGTGAGAGAGTTCGGATTGGTAGTAGGAGCGGAAGAGGGAAAATTAAAGGTAATGTTATTATTGAGATGCCGGGTAAAATAATGTATGAGAGTGTAGGTAGCAGAACCCGGTTTGTAAAACGATGTGGAAAGGAGGGGCATGTTGGTAATGAATGTAATAGTGAGACAAATGAGTGTAGGAACTGTAAGAATCGGGGCATGGATGCGTCGCATGCCATCATGAGTAACATGTGTCCGGAATATATGAGACAGTGGGAATGGGTGAGGAGGAGAATGTCGGTAGGAGATGGATAAGAGAATCTTTAAGATATGGCAGGTGAATGGACAACGGGCGTATAGTGTAATGTGTGAATTGGGGGTTGCATTTCTGGACAATAATGTGGATGTGATGTTGATGCAAGAGCCGCTTATTCGGAATGGACGGGTTTCTGGTATGCCGGGTGGATTACATAATGTTGCAAGTGCAGATGGATGGACGGCTATTGTTGCAAGAAGGGAGATCGAATTGGAAGTAGTGGAAGGATATTTGAGTACTCTGGGGACGTGTGTCAGGATTAGGAGTTGGTTTGGGGAAATGGTATGGAAATGGTCGGTGTATTGTAGGCATGGTGAGCCAATGGATGAGAGTTTGGAATATATGAAGGAAATGTTGAGAAGGACAAGAGGACAGAGAGTAATAATAGGGATTGATGCCAATGCGGTATCACCCCTATGGTATAGTAAAATTCCATTGGGAGCGATTAGGGATACGGAGATAAGGGGAAGGGTTATGGAACAATTTATAATTGAGGAAGGTTTGCAAGTCTTAAATGAATAAAGCGAGAGTTACACGTTCTCTACAGTAAATGGACAGAGTGACATCGACATAACATTAGTTAAAGGGAGTTGGGAGGATTGTGAAAGTGAATGGGTTATTAGAGAGGAATATGGCATTAGTGATCATAATCTGATTGAGATAAAAATGAGGAAAGGTAGGGAAATGAAAGATATATACATGAAAAAGAGGTGGTGTGTGAAGGATGTAGATTGGGATGGGTTTGGTGACCTTATGAGAGTGGAAATGAATGATGTTCGTTTGGAGACTTATCATGAAATGACGATCAGAGAGAAAAATGAATGGTTAAATGAAAGGATCAATAAGGTGTGTGAGATATTATTACGAAAGAAAAATATTGGAGGAAGGCGAAGGGTGAGATGGTGGAATGAGACTTTGAGTAGAATGAAAAGGTTGGTTAAGAAGGCTAGGAGAGAGGTACAGAGAGCGAGAAAAAGAGGTGCAGATAATATAGTGGAGTTAGAGAATAGATATAGAGAGGTGGTTAATGGGTATAAAAAGTAAATAATAAACAGTAATGAGAGCGAATGGAAGAAATTTGTAAATGATATTGGTAATTCCAACCCCTGGAGTGATGTTTACAAGATATGCATGGGAAGGAAGAATATGGGTGTTATGGGGAGTTTGAAAGTCGGGAATGTTGAGTTGAAAGGATGGAAAGGGAAAAAGGAGGCACTTCTGGGGTATTTCTTTCCTGGGGGTGAGGAAGTAATGCAGGCGGTTAGGTGTGATAGTGGAACGGAGGTAGTTTTTGAAGAGGTGGATAGGGCAGTTAGGAAGATCAAAGTGGGAAAGTCTCCTGGTATGGATGGGATTCCCCCAGAGGTGGTTAAAGTTGCTTGGAGAGCCGTACCTGAATACATGTTGAGCTTGTATGCAGAGTGTGTAAGGAGAGGGGTGTTTCCTGAAGAATTGAAAAAGGCTGAGGTGACGGTCCTGTTAAAAGGACCTGAACGACCGCGATGCGAGATCGGTTCGTATAGATCGATCTGCTTGTTATCAACATTGAGGAAGGTATTGGAAAGAATATTGGTCAATAGATTAAACGAGAGATTAGACGGTGTGTTGAATGATAGCCAGTATGGTTTTAGGAGCGGGAGAGGAATTAATGATGCATGGGTAAGAGTGAGAGGGATCATTAGTGCATCACGAAGGAAATATGTGTTGGGATGTTTTGTTGATTTTAAGAGTGCCTGATTGGCTGAAATGGAGTTATTTGAGGGTAAAATTGATGGAATTAAGATGTGAGGAGATGAGGATTTGGTGTGATTATTTTAATGGTAGGTATGCGTACATAACTGGTAAATACGATATTGTGAGTACTAGGGTGGTCCGTGGATGCCCGCAAGGTAGTATAGCTGGTCCGGTCATGTGGAATATTGCGGTAAATGACTTGTTAAATGAGAAACGGTGAGCGATGTTGTGGCATATGCGGATGATCTGTTGATAATTATGGATGGAAATAGTAGAAGGATGATAGAATCAAGAATGGAGGAGGCACTTAGAAAGATCGGTGAATGGAGTGAGTTGGCTGGAGTTCGATTAAATGAGGAAAAGACAGTATGTATGATGCTGAAGGGAAAATTGAGTGCAGATAGACCACCCCTTGTCAGAATAAATGAGAAATCAATCCGATATGTAGAAGAAACTAAATATTTAGGGGTTATGGTGAGCGAGAGACTGGGTTTCAGGGTGCATTTTAATTATTTGAGGAGGAAATTAACGAACGTAGCAGGATGTCTGAGGAGAGTGACGAGAAGGGAATGGGGTTTGAGAGGGAGATGCTTGAAAGAGATATACCAGGGCCTGTTTGTTTCGATAGCAATGTTTGGAGAATGTGCGTGGATAGATGGACTTAATTTTGATATGGGAAGGAAAGGGATTAATTCATGTCACAGGATTGTGTTATATTGCTGTTTACCTGTATGTAGAACAGTATGTATTGAGAGTATGCAAGTAATGATGGCGGCCCCGCCTTGAGATCTGCTCGCAAGAGTAAGGGTGGGAATGTACAAGTTGAAGAAAGGAATAAGATTGGATGTTAAGGATCTATGTGTAGAGGAGGAAATAAGAGGGTATAGTTTAAGGAAATGTAAAAAGTTATTGGAGGACAGGATGATGACTAGATGGCAGGAAAGATGGGATGAATGTACGAAAGGGAGGGTTACTTATGGATTCCTAAGGGATGTAAGATGGGTGATGAATTGTAAATGGCTAGATTGGACTTTGAGATTGGGATTCCTAGTTACGGGGCATGGATCGCTGAATGTATATTTGAATGAAAGAGGAATACTTGAACAAAATAGTTGTAGATGGTGTGGTGATCAGGAGGACTGGGTGCATGTCTTTTTTGAATGTGATAAATATGAATATTTGAGGGATTGGGGAATGTGGAATTTACGGAATATTGGTGGACGAGAGTGGGATGTAAGTGAAATATTGTTGGATGAAAGAGGTTTTGACAGTGTGAGGAAATTTGCTGGAAGGGTTTTTAATGGAAGAGAGATGGTATAATTGATGAATGATTGTGATAAGATTGGGAGTGTTAACGCAGGGGCCGTATCGTGGCTGAATGCACTTTGCGGTTTGGGCTTGGCGCACCCACGTACCCGAGCTGGTTGACCAGTACCAAGAGTTGCAAGAAATCTACACTGGGAGGAGTGTATTAGTCGCTCCGAACTTCTCACCAGTGATGTTGACTGGTACTACGGGAGGTCAGGAGCCCCCGGCAGGGTAACTTGTCGCCCTGACCTGAGTTGAGGTTGGACTCGTAGTGGTAGTGGTTGAGCCCGTATGCTGGGCTAGGGACCAGGAGGTCCCGGCGGGTGAGCAGCGCTTAAATTGCTCGGGTACCAGTCTGCATAACTGGTAGGGATTGGATAGGTCCCGCCCGCACCAGAGGGGTTCACAAGCCTTGCAAGCTGTGTGGACTAAACTGGTAGTGTAGACACAGTCTGCATGCGCTGATTGAGCGTATCTCAATCCCTCGCCCATGGGGGCCGTGGCGGATAGACCGTAAGGTAGGAATCGCCACGTTAAATAACAAAAGGTCTCATAGAGACTTCGGGCATGTACATCCCCCCATCCCCCCCGCGGTTGTCACCTTGTCGTGGTGGGGGGCCCCTACCTTACTTGTGGGTTTACCTTAGAGATGCTTGTAAGGCGCTAAGAACAACCAAATTTTTATTCTATGGTATGGTTGGAAGGAGCGTAAAAGTTACTGCTGCAGCGGTGTCGGATACCGCAGAGCCGGCAGGGATAGGGGTTTTTGAGCAGGCACCCGCCCGGTCGTCATACAGCGACTGCTTGAGCGAATTGAGAGCCGAGGAGAGAGTGTTGCCCCTACGCCGGTGTGGGGTGGGAAAATCCCAAGGCGGTGGTGATCGTCGACGACTCTGGGGTTGACGTAGTCGACCTCGGCCAAGACCTGACAGAGTGTGAGGCGTTTGCCAGACTTAATGGCCCTGCTGGTGAGCTGTACGTCTGTTCTGTCTACTGCCAGTTTGGCAGGGACATGGAGGACAGCGTGCGGAGTGTTGAACGGGTCATACCTAAGAGCAGAAGAAGACCACTGCTCATCGGTCTTGACGCCAATGCAGAGTCACGATTGTGGCACAGCAAAGGCATGATGGACCGAAGCGAAAAGGCAACGCGTGGAGAGAGTCTCGAGCAGGTTATAATAGCCCACGAACTGGAGGTTCTGAACGTTCGTGCGGAAGGTTACACCTTCAGCACGGCCACTGGAGAGAGCGATATCGATGTCACCCTCGCGAGGGGGCTGCGCGGAGATGTCGCTTGGAGACTAGAACCTAGCTGGTCAACTAGCGACCACAATCCAATCCTTATAGAGATTATCGCAGAGACAGCCAACCGTAACACCGGAGAGCCAATCGCACTTCCGACCTGGTCCATTAGGGAAACCTGCTGGCCTGACTGGGAGGAGGCGGTGCTTCAAAGGGTCAGTTCAATCGCTGACTTTGAGAGGCTACCCCTCTGCGAGATGGTATCTAGGCTGCAAGGATGGATAACGGAAGCGAATGATCAGTGTTTACGTAGGGTTAAACGGCCTGTTAGGGCAAAGCCGCCCTGGTGGACGAACGAACTCCGAAATCTAAGAAACGACCTAAGACGTAGGAGGAAGGGAGTCCAGAGCGCGCGTAGGGGAAGGCAACCAAACGTGAAAGCTCTTGAGGGAGCATACCGCGAGTGTGTCCGAACCTACAAAAGAGAGATCAGAGCGGCGAAAAAAAGGAATTGGCAGGAGATTGTTGGCGTGGGTGGAAACCGCGATTCGTGGGGACAGGTCTACAAGATCTGCCGCGGGAAGAAAAGAACACTAACGCTTGGCGAGATACGGGCTGGCGACGAGGTCGGCCAATCCTGGGAAGAGAGTACCACGCTTCTCCTGAGAACATGGTTCCCCGAAGGCCCAAACCTGGACCAAGAGGTTCCCGTGATCAGAGAGGCAGACAAACACTTTGACAGGGTAGAAATTGATGCTGCCGTAGGCAGGCTCAAAGCCGGTAAAGCGCCCGGAGTAAACGGGATTCTGCCAGAAATGGTCAAGCGACTATGGAAGGCGGTCTCTGCGCACGTTACGTGCCTCTACAACCGATGTTTGCAGAGCGGCGTCTTCCCGAGACAGTGGAAGCTTGGTAGGGTAGTAACCCTGCCAAAGTCTCCGGACAAGGATCCGACCAACCCAGCTTCCTATAGGCCCATAAGCCTGTTACCGGTCCTGGGGAAGGTCTTGGAGCGAATGATGGTCTCCCGGCTGCAAGCGAAGCTGGAACCTCAGCAGAGCAACAAGCAGTTCGGGTTCAAGCCAGGCCAGAGTACTGAGAGTGCCTGGCACGAAGTGAAAAGGTCGGTGAGTAGCTCTGAAAAACGCAACGTTCTAGGACTGTTCGTTGACTTCTCAAGCGCGTTCGACAACTTGTACTGGAGCCGCATTGTCGCTAAGCTCCAACATGTGCGATGCGAAAAGCTAGCCTTGTGGCAAAGCTACTTCAGGGAAAGAGAGGTTAGAGCCCACGGATCACGAAACCCACGTTAGTAGGCTGGTTACAAGAGGGCTCCGTCATTGGTCCAGAATGCTGGAACATGATGATGGATGACCTATTGCACGACTACGGGAACAGAGGAGTGAATGCAGTTGCCTTTGCCGATGACCTTCTGGTTTTAGTCGAGGGGAACAGCAGAAGAGAGATAGAGATCCGAGGTAGCACTGCTCTTGGTGTTGCTGTGAGATGGGGAGAGACGGTTGGCGTTGCCGTTTCGATCCAAAAGACGTGTTGTATGCTGATGAAGGGCAGGCTGTCTGAAAACAGGCCGCCTTGCCTGAAAAGCGGCAACATCACAGTAAGGAGTGTGCGCACCGTTAAATACCTCGGTGTGTGCGTAGGAGAGAGGATGGCCTTCGGGCCTCATCTCAGAGAAATTAGGGGCAAACTATTAACAATAGTAGGGCCCCTGAGAAGAGTACTACGCATGGAATGGGGACTAGGCAAGCGGGCTGTACGTTGTGTGTACAAAGGCCTGTTGACCGCATGTGCCCTGTATGGATCAAGCACCAGTTCGCATCGAGCAGTCGTACCGTTCGGACGTGTACGATGAGCGAGACGCGCGGTGCCACGCCTACCGAGGCGACCAATGAGCGGCATTCAGTTGCCAGCAGTGCGAGCGAGTGTTTTGTTAACGTGACCGCGATGGACGTTTCCGCTGTAACTACAAAACGAAAAAGTGACGCGTTACCGTGGTGTGAAGTAAGTGTTAATTTATCGGACTCGGAAGTTAAAAAAACGAAAAGACGCGATAGTGGCGAATTAACGTTTGTTTTAGTTAAGCTCGCTGAGGATGACTTGTCTGCCCAGGCCAGGCAATTCTACAAGATTGTTCGTAATCTTATCCCAATGAAGGCGGAAACGATTAAGGTTGCTGACAGGAAAATCATCAGGGAATCGGCCGATCTCATTATGGAAAGCGTCATCCAAATGGCCGGCATTGTTAAGGAATTAAGGCACAATCTTGCAAAAAAGGAACAAGAACTCAAAGAAAGGGAACAATTGCCACAAACGGTGAGACCACCAAATTTTTCTTATGCGGATAAACTTAAGTCGGCAGGGAAAAATACTTCTAACAGTAATAGCAATGTGGTGAGGGTCAGTGAGAGTAGTTTTCCGGTTAGGATAGAGGCTAGAAAACCGGGTAAAGACGCGAAATTTGTAAAAAAAGTAATTTTACGGTCGGTAGATACCGTAAAAAACAACATCGCAGTAAAAAACGTTAGGTCGACCAAATCGAGTGATGTTATAGTAGAGAGAACGCTGAAAAAATTAAGATGTCATTGGCTACTAAAGCCAAGGACGACGTCGTGGTTAGGGAAATAAAGAAACGTTGGCCAAGAGTAAAAATCGATAGAATTAGTAAAGATTTAAACGCGAAAGACCTTCACGAAACCATTCTCGCGCAAAATGACTTCATCGATGACTATTGCGGTAATGACATTGACAAGTTTAAGGCCGATTTTAAGCAACTCCCTGTTTTTGACCTACAGTCAACATATCGAAAATAATTGGTTTTTCTAAAAATAATTTAATTTTTTTAAAATGTGGAAATATTCCAAAAGCAGCAATTACTGTTAATAATGCAAACATTTCTTGTTTATTTTTAGAAAGTATTTCCTGCGATAACATAGTCATTAGTGAAATTACGGTTAATTCCAAATTATTGATTCTCGTAAACATCTATTTACCACCCGCGGGGTCGAACGTCGACGAGAACATCATTCTCGAACGACTTAATGATGTTGTTTCTAATTTAGATAAGTCAAAACCAATTATCATAGCAGGGGATTTGAATGCTAAGCACTTCGTTTGGGGCAGTCCAATTAACGATAATAGGGGTAATTAAATAATAGATTTATTGGAAAATAATAATTTAATTGTAGTAAACAATAATTCTGAACCTACTTTTGTTGGACATCGCGGAACCAGTTTTGTTGTGTAACGTTTTTTTTTCTTTGAAAAATCTCGTTACTAAATTTACTTATTTCGATTCAGTTTGTCTTTGTCTTGGTTCAGTTTTGTTGATTATTTCTTAATGTTGATCGACCTTCCGTCTTATCATCAAGGCTAACAACCTTCGCACAGGACTAAGCGATCGATGGAGGGATCGATGAAAGTTTCCGGTCGGTGCTCGAGGTCTTTTTCCTCGATCCTTGACACTGACTTGACGTGTGGTGTGTGTTTCTGTTCGTGTTTTGTGCTTCTACTTGTGTAAACTTCTTACCTTATTAATATATTACGTAAATTTATTCAAATTAAGTATTTCGTTAATTTTTCTTTAATTTTTCATAACTTCTCGAAGCACTCTTTTAAATTGTTTTTTTTTTAATTAATTTTAACTATTTTGTCAATTTTTTTTTGTTGCCACGAGGCATTTAGTAAATCTTATTTTTTCTTTTTAATCTTTTGGGCCTTTGTGGCAATTTTGTAAATTATTAATTAAGCTTTTCACCCCTTTGTTCTCAGTAACTTCAATTTACAAATATTTTTTTTTGTTCTTGTGGTATCTGGTGAGTACTTTGATGAATCTTGGTTTGTTTGACCTCGACGTTGACTCACCTAAATCCGTCCTTTTCTTCCCCTATTTTTTTCTTTAAGCACCTTCAATGCCAACTATTTTTTTAATTTATATTTATTTTTAGCAATTTGTGTTAACTTTCATTCCTGTCATTTTTGTCAGCCCACCCTGAAGGACTGTCAAGCTGGGATTAAGAGTCAGGGTGAAGATATATATGGTCGTAACCATCCAGAATAAGGGACCCCGCCTAACCTGACCAATTTTTGTATGGGCTGATAAAATCCTGCAGGCGGCTCATCACACTTTTAAAGAGTTGGGGGTCATTGAAACCAACATATAATTTGGCAGGCCTTCTTACGTTATTGATAAGTCCCCATGGTGACCCTGAAAACCAGCTGTAGTCACACCACTGGCGCAGGGAACATTTTTGGGTGGGCTTACGTATTGTAAGTGTTTTTCTAAATTTTGTGATCTTTTTTGTGTTAATATACTGTTACGTAATTTACAACTTCACGTATTTTTCTCTCAACACTTTTTATTAAATTAACTATAACACAACAACGATTCAATATCTATTTTGGTAACAACAACAACTCTATAACTATTTCGCTTGTCAATCGCTCTTCTTCTCTTCTCGCTTATATCTGTCGCTCTCTTCTATCAAAATACTGTCAAAACTGTCCAACGCTGTTCTTTATATAGTATTATGGACGTTTCTAGGCAACTCTCGAAACGTCCAGCAACTCTCGGACTTTCTGGGACGCGTCATAGGTTACTTCCACACAATTTTCGCAGACGGCGCTTGTCAACGTCAGAATGACATCTGTCACACTGCCCCCCCTCTAGCGCTGATCGTCCTGATCAGTTTCTTCCACTGTGTATGGAGCCAACCGGTCGAGGTGTAGAACTTTCATCTTCGATTTGGGGCCTCGTTGTATCCTGTAGACGACATCGTTTATCCGGGTAACCACTTTGTACGGGCCCTCCCAATTCCATTGTAATTTAGGGCACCTTCCTTTCTTGCGAACTGGATTATAGAGCCATACACGATCGCCCTCCCTGAATCCAGTAGAATTCGCTCGCTGATCGTAGCGGGTCTTCATCCGGTCACTTTCGAATTTAATTCTTGTTCTGACGGCTTTATGGATGGTGTTAAGCCGCTCGCGTAGTTTAGACACATAATCGTCCGTGGACAGCGAAGAATCTTCAGGTCGACCAAACATTAGATCAGCAGGTAGTCTCAGTTCTTTCCCGAATAGCACGCAGGAGGGTGTCTGTCCGGTGGTCTCGTGTATGGATGTCCTATAGGCCAGAAGGAATAAGGGAATGTGGCGATCCCAGTCGGTCTGATGATCGTTCACGAACATCCTCAGGTTGTTTTCTATAGTCGCATTAAATCGCTCTACCATGCTATCAGACCGAGGATGCAACGGAGTCGTTCTAGTTTTCCTTATTCTCATCAATTCACACACTCGTTGAAATATTTCTGATTCAAAATTTCGGCCCTGGTCAGTATGAATTTCCATAGGAACTCCATATCGGCTGATCCAGTTGTTTAATATTGCCTCCGCCACGGTGGTTGCATCCTGGTTGGAGATTGCATAGGCTTCTGGCCACTTGCTGAAGTAATCCATCACAACGAGGATGTAGCGGTTGCCATCTTCAGTTCGGGGAAAGGGACCAGCGATATCCATGGCTATTCTTTCGAATGGCGCTCCGACGTTATACTGGTGCATTTTTCCTCGTGTTCTGGTTCTCGGACCTTTGTTGGAAGCACATACTTCGCATCTTCTACACCAGTCTTCCACATCCAATCTAGCATTTACCCAGTAATACCGTTAACGTAGTTTCTCTAAGGTCTTCTTCACACCAAAATGTCCACCTCCAGTCCCAGCATGCAGCTCTTTTATTACTTCTTTCGTCTTTTTCTTGGGCAACACAACTTGTAATCGCTTCTTGGTCCCGTCCGGACTTTCCCAGATTCTTTTAAGGACTCCATTCTCGAGCTTTAAGGAATCCCATTGGGCCCAATAACATTTCGTCGTAGTACTCAGGGGGCTTACATCTGCCCATGTTGGTCGAGATTCTCCTGTCTCCTTCCATTTCATGATGGGTCCAAGGTCATCATCGGTTCGCTGTTCTTCAATCAACACTGTATCTTCCCAATTTTCTTGTCTCTTCACGGTGGTATGTAGGCATTGAATTTGTTCTAACCCTTCTTTTCGTTCCACAGAAGAACAGTGTTTGCAATTCCGCGGGCATGGTCGTCTTGATAAGGCGTCGGCATTACCATGGTGTTTTCCTGGCCGATGTTCAATTTTGAAATTGTACTCTTGTAAACGCTGTAACCATCTGGCCACCTGTCCTTCAGGGTTTTGGAATTGCAGCAACCATTTAAGAGAAGAGTGGTCAGTTCTCAGCAGGAATTCTCGCCCATATAGATATTTGTGGAAATGTTCTATAGTTTTCACCGCGGCCAATAGTTCTCGGCGGGTCTCACAATAGTTCTTCTCGGGCTTTGACAGTGTCTTGCTAAAATATGCGATTACTCTTTCTTTGCCGTCTTGAACTTGAGAAAGAACCCCTCCAATACCCACATTGCTCGCATCGGTGTCGACTATAAATGGTTTTCCAAATTCAGGGTAAGTCAAAATCGGGGTGTTAGACAACTTATTTTTAAGAACTTGAAAAGCTTCTTGACAGGTGTTCGTCCAATCAAAAGGCACTCCATTCTCGGTAAGTCTGTGCAAGGGGCGAGCCACATCCGCAAAACCCTTCACGAATCTTCTATAGTACGAACATAATCCTAAGAAACTCCTCAATTCATGCTGGTTCGTTGGTTGCGGCCATTTACGAACTGCCTCGGTCTTGTCAGGATCTGTACCAACGCCTTTACTTGATATGACATGGCCTAGATATTTCACTTCAGTTCTAAACAACGCACACTTTTTGGGATTTAATTTTAGTTTTGCTGCTGTGAATTTCTGAAGTACTCTGCTTAGATTGGCGAGATGGTCTTCAAATGTTCGTCCAAACACAATGACATCATCCAAATAGACCAAGCAGATTTCCCAATTCAATCCTTGTAAAATTGTCTCCATTAATCTTTCAAAGGTAGCTGGTGCGTTGCATAGACCGAAGGGCATTACATTGAATTGCCAGAGACCGTTCCCAGTAGTAAACGCAGTCTTTTCCTTGTCTTCAGGATGTACTTCGACTTGCCAATATCCGCTCTTTTGGTCCAACGTCGAGAACCATTTAATTTCACTGGACAGACAATCTAACGTGTCGTCGATTCGTGGCAAAGGATACCTGTCTTTATGTGTTACTTCGTTCAATCGTCGATAATCAACACAGAATCTCGTTGATCCGTCCTTCTTACGTACCAAAACGATAGGGGAGGTCCATGGACTTTTCGATGATTCTATTATCCCTTTCTCGCGCATATCCTTAATCAATGAATCGACTTCTTCTCGTTTGGCCCATGGTACTCGTCTAGGTGGCTGTTTGATTGGTCTTGCATTTCCTGTGTTGATTCGGTGGTACGCTAAATTGGTTCTTCCATAATCGCGGTCATCAATCGCAAAGACGTTCTTGTTAGTTCGAATTAGGTGTTCTAGCTTCCGAGTTTCTTCTTCAGTAAGATGTTCAGTTGCCTTGTTGATTAATTCATGTAATGCTTCTGGCAGCTTCTTGTTTTCTTCCCTCTGTTCTCTAATTTGGTCCAAATGATTGATGGTGGTAACTGGTTCTAATGTCCCTATTGGTGTTCCTTTCGTAAGTTTTTGTTCAAAGCCTTTCAGATTGGCAACTCTGACTGGAATCGTGGTCGAGCCGGTTAGTACCACATTTCTTCCGACAAGGATGGCCTTATGCCTCAATTCTTCGTTGTCTTGCTCTATGACTCCAGTAATTTCATAAGGGACATTGTCCTCTATTGTAATTCTGGCAACAGCTTCGGAGTGTCCAGGTAAAACTTGGTCTTCAGCAACGACGACCCGTAGTGTTCGCTGATCAGTCCCATTTCTTTGTAGTGGCAGTTCTTGATCTCCTATTCGTAAACATTTTGTGCCCATGTCTAGCTGGATTCGGTGTCTTTCCATGAAGTCGAGTCCCAAAATTATGTCGTCGGTGATATCGGCCACCAGCACTTGTTGGTATAGGCTTGCGTCTCCAAGACCGATCACCACTTCGCATTCTCCATGAAACGATGTTGTTTCCCCTGTCGCAGTTGTTAAGACAGCATTTATGGTTAGCGGTCGGATCCTCCATTTACCGATTATTCCAGGGTTAACTATCGTTCTTGATGCGCCGGTATCCACTATCAGTTTTAATTTCCTGCCGTCCACGAAACCATCCACAGTAAGTGAATTACCAGTAGTTGTTTTCGACACGGAGATGATGATTGGGGCTTGGGGACGCAAAGCCGGCTTTCGCCCCGTAAGGCCGGCTATTCTTAGTTTCCCTGCTTGTTTTCTTCGGCAGCAGACGCCTGTCTTCTTCCAGATGGACAGCCGCTGCTCAAGTGCCCCCTACGTCCACAATTCCAACATGTAACTTCTCGTTTTCTCTTGACGCAATCGCGTGATAGATGCCCCTGTTTGTCGCAAGTCCGACAGCGTGGGCGCTCACTCATCTCTTCTTTCGGTTTTGAAGACATGACTTCTTTAGCTATTTTTACCATTTCTTGTCGAAAGATCTCGCCATCTTCTTCAAAATTTAACCCAGCCTGCCGGATTCTAACATGTCCTTTGGATGCTTGTTTGGCTGCTTCATATTCCAGCGCATGCGACAATGCTTCGTCTGCAGTTTTATGTCGAGACATGCGCAGAGCTTGTTGTATTTCGACATCTCGCACTCCATCGACAAACATTTGGGTGGACAGCTGGTCTGTAAAGTCTTGAGGGGCACTAGGATAAGCCAACCGCACAAGCCTTTCGACGTCCGCTTCGAATTGTTGAAGGCTTTCACTGCTACGTTGATATCGACTTTTTAATTGAGCCTGATACATTTGTTGTAGATGTTTATCACCGTAGCGCATCTCCAATCGGTCCACCAGAATTTTAAAATCGTTTTGTTGCATTTCTGGTATACCTTGCAGAACGTCGAGAGCTTCCCCACGTAGCGCTATGATCAGGGCAGTGGCTTTTTCCATTTCATTCCATTCATTTGCTTTGGCAGCAGCGTCGAATTGTTTGAGATAGACTGACCAAGAGATCTTCCCATCAAATGTTGGTGGTTTTATTCTCGACATTCTGACACTTCCTTCTTCGCTTTTGTTTAGTTTTGGGTACTCTTGAACATTCAGATTGGCCTTCATATCGTCTACTCTTTTTGAAACTTTTTGTGTACGGCCTTTAACTCTTCTTGAACTTCTACTCTTACTTCCTTTAACTCTTCTTGAACTTCTACTCTTACTTCCTTTAACTCTTCTTGGACTTCTACTCTTACTTCCTTTAACTCTTGAACTTCTACTCTTACTTCTTTTAACTGTTCTTTCAATCCTTCTTGCTCAATTTTTATTGTTCTCATATCTTCGATCAATTTCTCAAGACCTGCCTTAATTTCTTCTTGACCTGCTTTAATTTCTTCCTTCATTTCTTTCTGGCCTGCCTTCATTTCTTCCTTCATTTCCACCTTCATTTCTTCCTGACCTGCCTTTATTTCTTCCTGACTTGCCTTCATTTCTTCCTGGCTTGCCTTCATTTCTTCCTGGCTTGCCTTCATTCCTTCCTGGCCTGCCTTCATTTCTTGCTTCATTTCTTTAAGCATTTCCATCAAAAATTTCATCTGCTCCTCCATTTTTTGCTGCTTGACTCCTTGTTACTGGCACAAATCCTTACTCCTGACACCAATTGTTACGTAATTTACAATTTCACGTATTTTTCTCTCAACAATTTTTATTAAATTAACTATAACACAACAACGATTCAATATCTATTTTGGTAACAACAACAACTCTATAACTATTTCGCTTGTCAATCGCTTTTCTTCTCTTCTCGCTTATATCTGTCGCTCTCTTCTATCAAAATACTGTCAAAACTGCCCAACGCTGTTCTTTATATAGTATTATGGACGTTTCGAGAGTTGCCTCGGACTTTCTGGAACGCGTCATAGGTTACTTCCACACAATTTTCGCAGACGGCGCTTGTCAACGTCAGAATGACACATCTGTCACAATACTCTTCCAGTTTTTTTTTTGTGTTTTTTTAAGAGAGCTTCGAGCTCTCTAGAGTTTCAGGATTCTGCAGGAACCACCGATGCACTACCCGGTGCTCAATAAAGTTTTCGTTGCATTCATTCTTTTCTTTGTTTGACAAAGTGGCGCCCGAGCTCATTTTCGTTTTAGTATTTCATGATAATTATTTTTTTTTAAAACAAACTATTAATAATTTCAAAACCAAGTAATAGTTTTGTTAAAGTTGACATTACTGTTGTAAATTATGAAGGTTTGAAACTTATAAAAAACTGGCATGTTGTAGACGAGGAAACACTTTCTGACCATAAACTAATTTTTTGGCAAATTTCTTTCGACAGTCGCGAGACTGATATCGTTGACCGTAGGTTTTGTACCAAAAAAGCAAATTGGGCCATATTCTCAGAAAGCTTTAGAGAAAACATACGAAATATAGTACTAATCGACGAAAAAAATGTTTCGGAACGCGCTACTTTTTTAAATGACTGAATAGTTACAGCGTGCGAGGCGTCGATGCCAAATAAAAAATCTTTTGCGAAGAGTGTACCGTGGTGGACCAGGGAACTTACGAATAAAAGAGCAGAAACGCGGAGACTTAGACGTTCTTATCAGCGCGAAAAAAAAACAGATATACCGAGACAGCAAACGAGCGGAATACAATCGCGGCTTTCGGGAATATAAAGAACTTTTAGAAAAAACACGAACGGATAAATTCAGGGAATTCTGTACGCGCAACTCCGAAAAGGATCCCTGGGGAACGGCATATAAAGTTATACGCGGTAAAAACTCAAACCGGTCGTTTTTTCAAAATTTAAAAATTGCCGACGGTACTTATACTAATAACACGCGTGACACCACGAAATTTATTTTGGACACCGACAATCCGACGCATGAACGTATTCGCGCGACCGCTAATAGCGAAATTGAAATTAACAACTTTTTTAAAGAAATAACATACGCGGAAATTGAACGCGCAATTAACCGAATGAATCCGCTTAAGGCACCGGGGCACGACGGCGTAACTCGCGACGCAGCCCTGGCTGCTTTTCCAACCGCACCGGATGTTTTTATTAATATTTTTAATTTTTGCTTCAAATTAGGCGTTTTTCCAACATGTTGGAAAACGCAATCGGTTAAAATCATCCCTAAACCCGGTAAACGAAATTTCGATAACGTTAAGAGCTTTCGGCCAATTAGTCTTTTACCAACAGTCGGCAAAGTTTTGGATAGAATTTTCACAACGCGGTTACAATTCGAAATTAATGAAAAGGGCGGTTTAAATAACAACCAGTATGGGTTTGTAGCCGGTCGGTCCACCACAGACGCTGTATATGCAGTCATTACGAGTATAAAAAACTCACGCGAAAATGAAAATTACGTCGCTGCTATTGCACTAGATTTTTCAGGAGCCTTCGACAACGCTTGGTGGCCGCGAATCATTTTTGAGTTATGTAAACGCAACATTTCAGGGGTGTTAATTAAATTATTAAAAAATTATTTTAGTGATAGAACCGCAATCGTTTCAATTTCCGGTACCGTGGTTGTAAAAAACATAGAACGGGGTTGTCCGCAGGGGTCGTGCTCAGGCCCGCTCTTGTGGAACATTCTGTATGATACCATTTTTGACATTCAATTGCCGGTTGGATCAAAAATATTTTCGTTTGCCGACGACACTTTGCTCGTCGTCGAAGCCCGCCAGTATAAAACGTTAAAAAACAAAGTTAACCAAGCACTCGGGATGTTGTTGAACTGGGCTGACGAATTAAAGCTACAATTTAACGCAGATAAAACAGAAGCGCTATTTTTCGGGAAAAAGATTAATCAACAGAGACCTGTCTTTACACTCAATGGGCGTTTTGTTCATTGCACCGAAAATATCAAATATTTAGGTATTGTTATCGACGAAAAATTATCCTGGAAACAACATATTCAATACGTTTCGAACAAGGGCAAAGAAATTTCACATATAATAGCGGCGGCAGCCAGGCTCACATGGGGTTTCAGGGGCGCGGCATTATCAAAGGTTTACGAGGGCGCGGTACAATCGGCTATGCTGTACGGGGCACCGATTTGGGCAGATGGGTGTAAAGTTAAAGAAAACAGGTCTCTTTTAAGTGCGCAAAGAACTCTAGTTGTAAAAGCAGCGGCGGCGTATCGTACCGTGCCTACGGAAGCGGCTCTCGTTTTATGTAGAGTACTGCCGTTTGATATTTTGTTGCAGGAAACGGCAAAAAGGTTCCGCCTTTTTGCTGGATCGCAACGCAACAGCGACGAGGAAAATCTCGATCTTCAGGACCGACAGCTCGAACGACGGATCAACCTAGGGGACAGAGTACATCCGGCGGAAATGGATAACTTTCGGTTTTTCCTCGCGGAAAATAGTACTATCTTTCAATGTGAAATGGTAGCATTACAACAAGCACTAACACATCTACAAGGACATGTGGATACGATCAAGGAGTGCTCCATCATTACTGACAGCCTGTCCGTTCTGACGGCCCTTCGTAACATGAAGCAACCGACCGCTTTGCAATTGGAAACGTGGGAACTCGCGGTCAGCCTAGCGGCCGAGATTTCCCTGCGTTTCCACTGGACTCCGTCGCATTCTGGGAATGCTAAAAACGACGCTGCGGATGAACTTGCGAAGGTCGCCGCCACCGACCAGGCAACGGCGCCAATTTACGATTTGGTACCGAGAGCTCTCGTCAAACGACGATTACGCAGCATATCTCTCGAGGCTTGGAAAGAACGATGGAGGACTGCAACGACCGGAAGAACTACGGCGAGATTCTTACCGGAACCAAACTACGACGTCAAAATTACAGGAAATATGGACTTCTACATGGTACAATTGATGACAGGACATGGAAACTTCCGATCCTATCTGAAACGCATCGGTAAGATTGACGACGACGCATGCGAATGCGGCGCCGGCATCGACACCGCGGTACACGTCCTGTTCAGCTGTAACATCGAGGAACAACATCGCGAGAGACCGATCGGGATCTCACGCTCCGAGGACTTCGATGGCCTACCTATTACAGGGAGGTCGAGGAACTACGGAACGAGAAGGACTGGTGGGACGCATTTCGAACTTTTTCGGGTCGCGTTGAAAAACTTAAAGTAGATAAATTAAAGTGCCCTTGTGATGTGCGCGTTCGGGTTTCGCGTTTGTTCGTTATCGAATCGCTTCGCGGTCGGGTTCATTCGGTCGTTATTTCTTTTTCTTTTCGGTTCGGTTCGGTTCGGTTCGCGTCCCGTTATTATAGCGCTTCTCGCTTCGCGTCGTAATTCGTTAAAATTTTAACTCGCGATTATTGTGTCGCTCGCGCTCGCGAAAAGAATGATCGGGAAGGTAGGGATCTTTGTGGCCAGGACGACGTGGAGGACTGAAGCCTGCGCCCTCCTATACACATCGCCACCACGACCATACCGAGAAGGCGATCTTTAGACGGCGGAAATGGAACAGAACCACGTCGGTGTTTTGCAAGTTACAGGAGAGAAGGGTTCGTGACTGAAGCCTGCGCCGCCAATTAGCCTCAACCCCTAGACCATACCGAGAAGGCGATCAAAAAGGCGGCGGATATGGAACAGCGCGACCCGGATGCTTCAGCAACATCTGGCTAGCGGTAATAGGCTCGCTCGAAACGAACGACAACCTACAGCGACACAATAATTAACTCGGGCGATTAAAAATAAACACGCGCGCATCCGTTGTTATTTCGTGTTTTGTTGTTGTTAATTCGCGGTTTAGTGCTACCATCGTGATTGCTAATATCCGGACTATCAAAATTCAAAATTTTCGTGATCTTTTTATATTCGGGGTTTTTATGTATATATGTATATATTTAACTTTTTTTGACTGCGAACTTACGTTCCGCATGTATATATCTATCACAAATTGCTATGTCTTGGTGTGAATATGAAATTCAAATGTACCTAAACGTTTCTTTAATTTTGTCATATTAAATAATCTCGCGAAAACATTGCCTTTCATATTCTAACCAAGATAACGCAAGTTTTCATTTTATATTTTTTGGCTATTTGTGTTTTTATTGTCTGTTCGCAGAGTCTGGTTGGGTTTTTCTGGGTTTTTCCCAACCCTTTGCAGCAAATGTTGGATCCGTGTATATATTTCCCAGATTGTTAATATTAGTCTTATTCATGCGAACTCACGATACAAATTTGAAATATTTCTTTTAGCGTATTTTTTCTTCTTGCAGCTGGCGTTTCGGCTGGAACGCGCAATACACTCGTTTAACTAAATATGTTCCTTTTTTATTAATAAAGTATTGTTACTTCGCGAAGACACCGATTTGCGCGTCCCAGCCCTGACGCCACTAGATTACTCAATGTAAGTATTATTTCTTGCAGGCCCTCCTCTCCCTCTGCCCTATTTCCATTATTGTAAAAATAATAATAATAAAATTACTTTCGAAGGTTTTGGTGTTTGTTTTACCCCCCGCGAAAGAGCAGAAGGAGAAGATAACGTAGGGAATTGTATTTACATCGAGTTAATTAATTAAGTTACTTAGTCTTAGTTTTCTCTTCTTATATATGACAATTATTTTACATGTGTATATATACAATAATTATGAATGACCGCCGCTGTAGTACCTTCGGGTGGAGCAGCGACACCATGTAAATATTTTCAATCAATAAATTATATTGTATGGATCAAGCGTTTTGTACCAGACGCTCCGTACACAGACTGGTAGGGCGATGATAAGGCGATGCGAAAGGGTGGCACTGTTAGCCTGCCTAAAAGTGTGCCGCACTGTCTCCACAGAAGCCATGCAAGTCCTCATGGGAGACATCCCGTGGGAACTAGAGGCTGAGAGGCGTGCGCTCACATTTAAGGTAATGCGTGGGATCCCGATGGATACCGGTGACATAGTCAGCGATGACGACGTTGTCGGCCTGTCGGGTGGGAGATTGCGTACCGTACTAGAGAGAAGGCTGTCGCGAAAGTGGCAAGAGAGTTGGGACCGGTCGGTTAACGGCCGGACCACACATAGTTTCATTTCGGATGTTCGTAAGGGCGAGCCGATGGTTTGATCTGAGTATGACAGCAGGGTACTTGATAACCGGACATGGTAGCATGAACGGCTTCTTGTACCAGAGAGGATTAAGGAAAGTAGGGCGTGTATTTGTGGGGGCCCCGTCGAAAGTTGGGATCACTTGCTGGTCAGGTGCCCGCTCTCTGACGACATCCGAGACTCTGTACATCTCGGCGTGTTTAGGGAACCCACGGGGGAGCCGAACGTCAGCCAAGTTCTGACGCGAAGAGAGACACGATGCCCTGAACGCATTCGCCAAGGGCCTGTTTGAGAGGAGGCGGCAGCTCCTTGCTGACGTCCCATGAGAGTAGAATCGTACTAGATGTAATGAATTGTGATAAGCACGGGAGTGGAATGGGACTATGTTCGGACGCGCCGGCAGCGTTGGACGTAAGAACAACAACCACTATGGGAAGTATCGCCCCCACGAACCCGGAGAGGACTAGTTTGGTAAAGCGAGTGCGATATCGCCCCAAACTAGGATGGCACACCAGTATTGCCTACTGGTACCGCGGGGATAGACACCAAGCCAGACGCGGCGACGCGTTTAGTCTATCATGGGTTTGGACTCGCGGGGGCAGTGAACCTCAACCCAAAACGTACTAGCGGGGCATGGATAGACCCACCAGGAGACGGCTGATGCACCAGCCCGATCCAACCGAACCGTTTCGACGGTTCACCCGGTCCGACCGACCAGCCACTCAGGTGCTTCTGTGCCGGGTTGGCGTGTGGATAAGTCCATCGCGGGCAGGCGCAGCACGTTAAATCTTAATCAGTTGTACAAACCCCGCCGCGGTTGTCACCTTGTAGTGGTGGGGGGGCCCGACCTTACTTGTGGGTTTACCTTAGAGATGCTTGTGAGGCGCTAAGAACAACCACCTATTAATAATGAAGTGATGAACCATATTAATGTAAACCGTAGTGCTACAGCCCATTCGGATCGGGCAGGGCAAGAACGGGCGGGGGTTCGGGAGCAGGCCCTTGGACTTCATCAAGCTACTGCTCCCATAACGAGTCATCCCTATGTCGTTGTGGGATGGTCTGTATAGCTACCGACCGGCCTAGGGCTCGCTGCGATAACGGCAAGTCTGAAGTCGTGAAAGAGGTGGAAAAAGTGGTGTCGGACGCCGATAGGTCTGACCCTGCAGAGAGCCATCCCGATGGCAACGATACCCCAGTGGTGTCGGAGAAAGGTGGAGATGCGAGGCAAAAGCCCCGCCGTGAGAGTGGTGGAACCGAAGCCGAGCAGACAGGGAAGGACGAGGTGTCGGAACGACGCACTGAGAGAGTGCCCCAAACCAGGCTGCGTGCGAGAGCACAAATCTTGGCAGAAGGCTAAGAGAAAAGGGCCAAGGCGTCAGAACCCCCGAGAGGCTATAATGGCCCATGGACCCTAGTCGGCGCCAAACCCAAGGCGAAAGCCAAGGGTAACGGTGCCAAGGGCGGCAAGGGAGGGCAGGCTAGTGGTGGGGAGAAATCTTCACCCGCAACAAAGCCCCATCCCTCCCGGAAGGTGAAAAGTGACAAAAGGGATCGGGCCAAAACGAAAGCCGCGGCTGTTAAACCCGACGCTATGAAGAGCCTAGTCGTCAGGGTTGAGAGGGCCCCGAGACCGAACGTGTCGGTCGCTGACGGACCCAAGAGTGAGCCCCCTAGGAAACCCGCGCCTCCCCAGGGCACGTCGTTGGTAACCACAGCTCGTAAGGAGGTAAGGGCGGCAGAGTTGCTGCGGATAAGACAGGTCGGAGATAGGCTCCAGAGCTTTGTCTGCGACGATAGCAACAAGGTCTCGAAGAGCGCGGCCAGGTTCATTTTGGACAGGTACGCTGAGTGCGAGGGCATCCTGTTGGAAGCCCTCGTTGAGAAAGAGGTCGCCATGGCGGCGCGTCCGTTGAGTGCTCCTCAGGCTGTTAAGCCGGGAGTGTCGTTTGCGGACAAGGTGAAGGTGGGAAAGGCAGGGACGGCCAAGCCAAACAAGGCGAAGCCGAAACAGCCCTAACCACCGACGCCTAGCCGAGTACTTAAGGACTCAGAAAAGACGGCCAAGCCCGCTAACCGGGCTGCCTCTAAGGAGGTGCGTGTTGCGGTGATCGTCAGGTCACGCGACAAAAAGCTCTCCAGTGACGAGGTTAAGGCTAAAGGACTAGCAGTGGGGAATGCGCTCGGAAAAGTCCGGGTGTGTGCGCTGCGAAGGGTGAAGGAGGGAATAGTCATTGAGACGAAAACCTCCGCCGAGGCCGACGACCTGCTGAGAAGCGAAGAACTTAAGAAGCAGGAGCTCTCGGTTAACCGCCCTCAAATGATAGGGCCGAAAGTCCTAATAAAGGACGTGCCTTCGGCCCTAAGCGACCAGGAGGTCCTGAGGGACCTCCAAGCCAAAAACGTGGGGGACGTGATCTCACCCGAGGAGTTCGCTTCGCGGGTGATGATCAGAAGCAGAAGGAGGGCTCCCTCAAGGAAAATTAGACCAAGTGGTGCATGCGAGGCAAGCGAGTGCTGGATAACACTCGAGGTAACCCCTCGGGTAAAGCAGTACCTGCCCAAAGAGAGGAGGGTGTATCTCGGCATGCAGTCATGCAGAGTCGAGAACAAGGACGATGTGTTGCGCTGCTACAAGTGCCTAGGGTTCAGGCACAAAACCGCAACTTGCAGAAGTACAGCCCCCGCGCTTTGCTTCCCTTGCGGTGAGAGCGGTCACCAGCAAGCGGGTTGTGAAAAACCTGTGAGCTGTGTGAACTGCAGGGCAAAGAAATTGCTACATGGACATTTGTCTAAGGCGAGATCTTGTCCGCTATTCAAGCAGGCAGCAGCTGAGCGGCAGAATGTCTACGCGTAATGGCAGACACGACCATTAAGATCCTCCAGTTAAACTGTAGGAGATCCTACGTGGTCATGTGTGAGGTCGGTGTGCTGATAAGTGAGAACAAGATCGGGATTGCCTTGCTGCAAGAGCCATACGCCGTTAAAGGCGAGGTCTGGGGTCTTCCCTCGGAGATGGTATTTGTAGGGAAACAAGGCGGGGAAAATTCCAAAGCGGTAGTGGTGGTGGACGACTCTGAGGTTGACGTTGTCGACCTCGGCCAAGACCTAACGAGAAATGAGGCGTTTGCCTATCCTAATGGACCCATGGGAGAACTGTATGTCTGTTCTGTCTACTGCCAATTTGGCGGGGACGTAAAGGACAGCATACGGAGTGTAGAGTGGGCCATCGCAAAGAGCAGAAGAAGACCGCTGTTCGTCGGTCTTGACGCCAATGCTGAGTCGCATATGTGGCACAGTAAAGGCATGACGGACCGAAGCGAAAAGGCAACGCTTGGAGCGTGCCTCGAGCAGGCCATACTAGCCCATGAATTGGAGGTTCTCAACGTCTGTACCGAGGTTTACACCACAGTACGGCCGTTGGTGAGTGGGTGGGTGACGAAGTTGCCCAACCCTGGGAAGAGAGCACCGCGCTTCTGCTGAGAACGTGGATGTGGACTGTGCGGTCCTCGCAATCAGGGAGGCAGAAGAGTTCGGCCAGGAAGAAGTCGAGGCTGCCATTGGCAGGCTCAAGGTCGCCAAAGCACCAGGAGTAGACGGGATTCGTTCTGAAATGGTCAAACGACTGTGGAAGGTGATCCCTGCGCACGCAAAGTGCCTCTACGACCGGTGTCTGCAGACTGGCGTCTTCCTCAAAGAGTGGAAGCTTGGGAGGGTGATAACCCTACACAAGTCTCCGGAGAAGGATCTGACCTACCCCGGATCGTACAGGCCTATATGCCTTTCGCCTGTCCTAGGGAAGGTCCTGGAGAGATTGATGGTGTCCAGGCTGCAAGCGAAGCAGAGCGACTGGCAGTTCGGTTTCAAGCCTGGCCAGAGCACCGAGAGTACCTGGCGTGAAGTGAAACGCGCGGAGAGCATGTCCGAAAAACGCTACGTTCTAGGATTGTTCATTGACTTCAAAAGCGCGTTCGACAATCTGCACTGGAGCCATATAATCACGAGGCTCCAACAAGTGAGATGCGAAGAGCTAGCCCTACGGCGAAGCTACTTCCGAGAGAGGGAAGTGATGAGAGCCTACGGAACGAGAACCCACGTGAGTAGGCTGGTCACTAGAGGATGTCCCCAGGCCTGTGTCAGCGGTCCGGAATGCTTGAATATGCTCATAATTGTCCTATTGAACGAGTATGGGGAAGTGAAACGTGCGTTGTTGCCTTCGCGGACGACCTACTGGTAATAGTCGAGAGCAACAGTCGCAGAGAAATTGAGGTACGGTCTAGCACTGCTCTAGGAGTAGCGATCAGATGGGGAGAGACGGTTGGCGTGGCCGTTTCAACCCAAAAGACGTGTTGTATGTTGCTGAAGGGCAAGCTGGCAGAAAACCGGCCGCCCTGTGTGAAAAACGGCAACCAAGTGGCAGGGTATGTGCGAACCGTAAGATACCTCGGTGTGTGCGTGGGAGAGAGGATGGCCTTCAAGCCACACCTCCAAGCATTAAGGGGCAAACTATTGAAAGTAGTAGGGCCCCTGCGAAGAGTAATGCGCACGGAGTGGGGACTAGGCAGGCGGGCTGTACGATGCATGTACAAGGGCCTGCTGACTGCCTGTGCCCTCTACGGGGCCAGAGTTTGGTACCAGGACCTTCGTACTAAGAGTGGCAGAGCGTTGCTACGGCAATGCGAAAGAGTGGCGTTACTAGCGTGCCTAAAGGTATGTCGTACTGTCTCGACTGAGGCCATGCAGGTACTCATTGGAGGCCGAACGACGGGCTATTGCCTTCAAAGTGAGGCGTGGAGAGGCGATAGAACCCGGCGAGACATAGTTAGCGATGGCGACGTTGCCGGCCTATCAGCAAAAGGGACGCGCAAAGTAGTCGAAAAAAGGCTGTGGAAGAAGTGGCAAGACGGGTGGAACCAATCGGATTACGGTCGGGTAACACACCGTTTCATTCCTGATGTTTGTACTGTTAGGTCGAGCGGATGGTTTGATTTGAACATGATGGCAGGGTACTTGATAACCGGACATGAAAGCATGAAGCAGAGAGGACTGGCGAAGAATGAGTTGTGTTTATGTGGGGACCCCGTCGAAATTTGGGAACACTTGCTAATCAGGTGCCCGATCTACGACGACATCCGAGACACTATACACCTCGGCGTGTTTTGGGAACCCACGGGAGAGCTAGAAGTGGGCCATATCCTGGCCAATAGAGAGAGCCACGATGCCCTGAACGCATTCGCCAAAGGGCTATTTGACAGGAGGCGACAGCTGCTTGCTGATGTCCCATAAGTAATTGTAATTGTAATTGTAAAAACTGTGATAGTTATGAGAAATTAAACTGTGATAAATTGTGATAAGCACGGGAGTGGTGTAACGGGCACTACTTTGGGGAGTATCGCCCCCACGAACCCGGAGAGGGCTAAGTCGGTAACGCGAGTGCGATATCGCCCCGACTTAGGATGGCGAACCAGGAATGCCTGCTGGTACCGCGGGGATAGACTCCAAGCGGGGCACGGAAACGTGCCTTGTCTATCATGGGAATGGAGTCGCGGGGGCAGTGGTTGCGGTCCGCATGCTGGACCACGGGAATCTCGACAGGCGCCAATGTCTTGAATCCCAACCAAAACCGTACTTGCGGGGCGTGGATAACCCCAACGGTGACGGCCGGCGCACCGGCCTGAACAAACCCCAGCCACCTCGGTGGCACCCCTGGCTTGCTGGGACCAATCCGTTTAACGGAGGGGAGACCCCTTGGAGCCAGACCAATTGGGGACATTATTGTACCGGATTGGCGTGTTGATAAGCCTATTACACGCAGGAGCGGCACGTTAAATCTCGTTATATGTACATATCTACCCCCCCGCGGTTGTCACCTTGTAGTGGTGGGGGGGGGCGACCTTACTTGTGGGTTTACCTTAGAGATGCTTGTAAGGCGCTAAGAACAACCAAACTTTTATGCTATGGTTATGGTCGGAAGGAGTTTAAAAGTTACTGCTTCAGCGGTGTCAGATACCGCAGAGCCGGCAGGGATGGAGGTTTTTGAGCAGGCCCCCGCCCGGTCGTCATCCAGCGACTGCTTGAACGATTTAACAGCCGAGGAGAGAGTGTCATCCCTACGCCGGTGTGGGATGGCAGTAAAGGCTACCGACAAGGCCCAGAGGAAGACGAGTCGCGTCCGTGACGAGTCTGACTCCGGTCCGGATACGTCGGACGCTGAAACGTCCGGCCCGACAGCCGAGAAGCTTGAGGGCGAGGAACCCCTAGTGGCGACCAAGCCTAAGAGTGGTGAGGCTAAGCCGAGGGAACGTCGTGCATACGACGGGTCTGAGGCTAAGCTGGCGGGGCAGGCCGAGGCGACTAGACAGCGTATGTTGAGGCCTGACGACGAAGGGACCGCCTCGGTGGTACCAGAGTCAGACGGTGGTGAGGACGTTCCGAGGACCAGGTTCAGGGCGAGAGCAATGCGGAAGTATGGTACAAGTGGTGCATGCGAGTCCAACGAGAGTTGGATAACGCTTGAGGTAACCCCTCAAGTGAAAAAATTCGTACTTGCGAAGAGAAGGTCTACAGTCGCGCAGGGTCGAGGACACAGATGACGTAACACTCTGTTTCCGGTGCCTAGGGTTAGGGCACAAGACCGTGGCGTGCCGGAGCGAAGGCCCTGCGCCACGCTACCGTTGTGGTGAAGGCGGTCACCAGCAATCGGGGTGCGACAAACCCGAGCGCTGTACAAACTGTAGGGCAAAAGGAATGCCGGATGGTCACCCGACCAATGCAAGATCCTGTCCCTTGTATAAGAAAGCAGTGGAAGAGAGAGCAAGAATATACGCGTGATGGTTGACACGACCATAAAAGTTCTTCAGCTAAACTGTAGGCGATCCTATGTGGTCATGTGCGAAGTCGGTACGCTAATGCGTGAGAATGGGATAGGTGTTGCCTTGCTGCAAGAACCATACGTCGTTAATGGCAATGTCCGAGGGCTACCTTCGGGCATGGTGACTGTAGGTAAACAAGGTGTGGAAAATCCCAAAGCGGTGGTGATCGTCGACGACTCTGGGGTTGACGTAGTCGATCTCGGCGAAGACCTGACGGCGTTTGCCAGACTTAATGGCCCTGCTGGTGAGCTGTACGTCTGTTCTGTCTACTAGTTCGCATCGAGCAGTCGTACCGTTCGGACGTGTACGATGAGCGAGACGCGCAGTGCCACGCCTACCGAGGCGACCAATAGACGACATTCAGTATCGAGTAACGCGAGCGAGTGCGTCGTTAACGTGGTCGCGATGGACGTTGTGAATACAACTACGAAGCGTAAGAATAGTGAGAAACCGAGAAGTGACGAATGTGATGATACCGCGAATGAAATAAAAAAACCAAGGCAAGTAAGTAACGGCGACAAAACTCCTGTTCTAGGTCCCTTTCCCGAAGACGACATGTCGGCCCACGCGAGACAGTTTTACAAAATTGTTAGAAGTCTGGTCCCAATGAAAGCCGAAACAATCATGGTTGCCGATAGGAAGACAATCAAGGAGACCGCGGACCTCCTGATGGACAAAGTTATACAAATTGCTGGTGTTATTAACCCTAGAAAGTTAACGTTCGATAAATTTACGAACTTTGAAATTTAACCCTCTGTCTCTTTCCAAAAGTTGCACTCACGCGGTCGCGCGTTCTCGTCAACTCAGTGACCGCTAAACCGCGTTGTGTGGCAGTCGTGTTTAGTTGGTAAGTACTTTCATTTTTGAGATACCTACTATGTGTTCGTCATTTTTACGAATGGTTAGCTTATAAGTAACTTTTGTGACTGTTCTAATGCGTTGATATTGTCTTTATTTTTTGTAGTTATTACATTGAATGTCAAGAATGGCAGCAGGTAAGGCTCTCACAGATGAAGAAATTATTCAGATTATTCAGGCATTAGATAATGAAGAGAGGAGCGAGACAAATGCTAATTCTGATAGTGAAAATGAAGATGAATTATTGGTTGATGACGTGGAGAGTGACTATCATGATGAGCCTTCTGACAATGAACAACTACAAGAAAGACCACCATCAGAATCTATTTTACCTCGTGAGTTACCAGACGATAGTTCATTAGCTACAGATTATATTATCAAATTAACACAACCTAATATTCGCGGAAAAAATCGTCAAGTGTGGTCCTGTCACAAAAGAAATGCTTCTTGTCGTACTTCAGCGATAAATATTGTTCGCACAGCCAGAGGGCCTGCTCGTTTAGTGAAAAAATTACAAGCCCCTTAGACTTGTTTCGCTCCTTTATGACAGATGACATTAGTGAGGAAATAATAAAATGGACTAATGCGGAAATAGCTATAAAAAAACAAAGCTATGAATCTATCACATCAACCCAAAAAGACATATGTAAAGAGGAACTCAACGCTTTGTTTGGTGTTTTTATATTGGCAGCGGCACTGCATGACAATCATCTTACAAGTGATGAATTGTTCAACATAAATTTTTGTGGGACCCGTTACATCTCGTGTATGAGTCGAGAAAGGTTTGATTTTCTTGTACGGTGTCTCAGGTTTGATGATAAAACTGTAAGATTACAAACTATGCAGTCTGATCCACTCACACCAATTCGAACGATATGGGACTTATTGATAATTCAGTGTCGGGAAAATTATATTCCTGGAACCAACGTTACAATCGATGAGCAATTGCTGGCGTTTCGTGGTCGATGTAAATTTAAAATGTACATACCTAACAAACCTGCCAAATATGGTCTGAAAATAGAAATGATGTGTGACAGTGGAACCAGGTACATGATTGATGCCATGCCCTATCTTGGAAAAGGTACTAATACAGAAGGAGTTCCTCTTGGTGAATATGTTGTCAAAGAATTAACACGGAGTATTCACGGCTCAAACAGAAGCGTTACCACTGATAATTAGCTAAAAATCTGCTACAACAGCCTTACAAGCTGACAATTGTCGGCACTTTGCGAGCCAACAAACGAGAAATGCCGGAGGAAATGAAAAATAACAGAGGAAGACCAATTGGAACTTCTATGTTTTGTTACGACGGACCGCTAACTCTTTTGTCATTTAAACCCAAAGCAAGCAAAATGGTATATTTGTTGTCCTCGTGTGACGAAGAAGGAACTGTATGCACAACATCGAAAAAACCATCTATGATCGAATTTTACAGTGCCACAAAAGGAGGTGTGGACACATTTGACCAGATGTGTTCACAAATGTCGTGCAACCGTAAGACTAACCGGTGGCCCATGTGTATGTTTTACGATATGCTCAATATAGCAAACATAAACTCCTACATTATTTACTGCCATAATATGTTGACTTCTGGAAATAAACCAGTGCCACGAAGAACCTACATGAAATAACTACACGAACAACTTGTTGAACCGTGGCTAAAACGTCGACTTGATACGTCAACAATGCCTCGCAATCTAAAAGAAAAGATAAGAGTTGTGTTAGGTTTAAGTCATGAAGACCATGTAGAAAGTCAGGTTTCGACGTCATCTAATTCTTAACCTCCCGTTGAATTTAAATCTTGTATATTATATATATTCATTGTTAATACAAGAGGTAAAATTATCGGAAATAATATGGAGTTTAGGATTTGGGTTTGCATCTGTAACAAACAAAATAAAATCTTTTTCAAATATACAGACGATATATTGTATTTCCGAGATAATTTCGGTTATTTATTAATAAAGTGTTTTTATATTGAAATAAAAGTTCAAACGTTAAAGTAATTATGATAATGGCTACGCATTGATAAAATTAATTTGGGGTTTTCAAAGAATACCGTTATTTTCGTAGTATTCATCTAATTTTTTGGGAGTCGAGCGGTCGTGGTGTGAGGACGTGTGTTGTGTTATCGTTAATATATATATCGTATCTTCTTAACCAGTTTTTATATATTACAACCATACAAGTTTACTTTAAATCTACAATATCTATAAAGCCCTTTTAATTGTAATACCGACGGGCCGCAACACTTGTGCATGATGTCCTTTTGTACACATTGTGAGTTGGGATTCGCTGATGGCAGTCTTATTGCTGTATGCCATATTTGTAACAGCTTGTTTCATGCAACTGATGAATGTGCTGGGGTTTCTTCATCTGAAATACGTGTTCTTGAATTTAAGAAACGCAAGCCTATGTTGCTATATAGATTCATCGAGTGCAGCACAAACGGTGGCGAAAACCTGAGTATTTCTGAATCAGTTAAGGCTTTACAGGACTCCGTTATCGTTTTAAATGAAACCGTAAAAACTATAGGTAATCTCCAATTTGACTTTGTTACACTAAAGGAAGACATTGATAATATTAAGACAGCACTAACTCAAGTTGGCTTTTCAAAAGCTGATATCGATAAAATGAAGCACGACTTGAAGGACCTAAGCCAAGTTGTTTCTGAACTTAAGAAAAAACATGAAACAGCTGACAGATCATCTACTCAGGTCCTTAATCAATCTGCTGATAGCTTACAGCTATCTAATTTCCAGGCCATGTTATCGGAGTTACAGGACAGGCAAAAAAGAACATTGAACATTGTACTTTTTGGAGAACCTGAGTCCGAAACCTCTGCTAATACCAAAAGCGATGTAGTTAGTGTTGTGGTAGATTTATTAAGACCTTTATTAATTGAAACCCTCCTAGATGCAGGAAACGTTACTAGGATTGGTCCGATTAAGAATGATAAGATCAGACCTATAGTCATCACCATGTCGACCAGAGAGGATGTAAATAGGGTTCTCAGCGGGTGGCGTAAACTTCCCGATGGAGTTAATGCTTCTATGGATCTGACTCCCTCTCAAAGAAATGAGTTTAAACAACTTAGACGTCAGGCAGCTGAGTTTAATAAGACTAGTAAAACTGGCAAAAAAGGTGTTAAGCTGATCAAAGGGCAACCCACATTATATTCTTTTGAAAGTAAAAGGAAATCCAATAATACAGTCCCCTGCACTAGCCAGTCAAAAAACTAAAGCCTACCTTAAATGATCTTATAATTTATTATCAGAATGTTAATGGTCTACGTACTAAGTCATCAGTTCTAAAAAATAACATTGGCATTCTTGTCCCTTAGCCTGATATTATTATTCTTACAGAAACGTATCTGCATCCTTATATACACCATAGTGAATTATGTTTAATCGGCTACACTGTCCATAGGAGGGACCACCACACTGATGGTTCTACGAGTTATGAAGGAGGAGTTCTTATCGCGGTAAAAAGTTTTTTGTTTAGTAGTGTGATAACCGCTTGTGAGGTGATTGAGCAACTCTTTATTAAGATAGTTTTATCCGATCATGACTTTATCATCGGTGCGGTATATCTTCCTCCTAGATCGCCTACTGATTGCTACATGCAGCATGCTCATACTATAGAGTCGATAGCTGATCGGTATGACAGCTGTGAGGTGTTAGTGGCAGGAGATTATAACCTTCCAAATACGTACTGGGTAAATGATGAAGTTTTACTGTCCACTTGCACCCATGCCGACGTACTCATTCGTGATTCTGCCTCCTTGCTTTGTGATCAATTCAATTATCTGAATATGCAGCAATTTTTTCCTGTTCACCCGATGAAAGGGTACACTTTGGACCTATTATTTTCCACCTTGGGAATTACGAGTGTTAGATCTATACCTATGACTGACATGTTGGTGCCGGCCGACCCCCATCACTGTCCCGCTTTCTTCAAAATCACTGCAAACTAAGACTGTTTAAATGATATTAAGACTTGTTACTTTGACTTTTCATCAGCAGATCACTATAGGGCCTGTAAGGTCTTGCAGGACATATGTTGGTCTAATATTTTTTGTAAGAGTGATGTTGATTCTAATGTTAACACCTTTTACGATTTGCTTCATGATTGTATTGTGAAATTCGTTCCAAAAAAATTTTTTACAGCCAGTTCGTATTCTATTTGGTACTCATCTGCACTTAAGAAACTTATTCTCTTAAAAAAGAGGATGCATAGAACTTGGCTTCAATCTGGCCTTTTGTCAGATTATATTAGTTTCAAAAGACTTAGGGCTGAATGTATCAGATCTTCTAGGATTTGCTATCAAAATTATATATCTCAAGTCGAGCTCAATGTTAACTCTAACATCAACTCATTTTGGAAATATGTAAATGGTCTAAAAAAATGTGAGTCTGTGCCTGCCGGTGTCCACTACCAAGATAATGCGGCCTCGTCTCCTGTTGATAAAGCTAATTTATTTGCCCGTTTCTTCGGGTCGGTATATCAGGAAATATATATATATATATATTCGGGAAATTTGATTCCTTGGAGGTGGATGCTGGAGACGTTCTTAAAGCCATTGGGACACTAAAAACTGATGCTAATGCAAGTCCTGATATCTGTCCGGCTTCCTTTGTAAAAGGTTGTGCCTCTGTCCTTTGTGAGCCTCTAGCTATCGTGTTTACCCAATCGCTGACTCGAGGTTTCATGCCCCTAAGATGGAAGGTGTCTCATGTTTTACCTGTTTTTAAAAAGGGTGATAGATACTCTGTCACTAATTATAGACCCATCTCCATCTTGGGCACTCTTGCTAAATTGTTTGATAAAATTATTGCTGAAAAACTAACAACTTTGCTATCTGGGTTATTAGTGGATAAACAGCATGGCTTTAGGCAGGGAAGCTCGACTCTTACAAATTTACTATTGCATTGCAATATGATTGCGGGCGTTCTCACTGATTACTCCCAGGTTGATTGGGTGTACTTTGATGTAAGTAAAGCTTTTGATTCAATCAACCATGATTTGTTGATAAATAAATTGCATTATATTGGTATAGGTGGTAAACTGTTGTCATGGCTAGGCTCTTACTTATTATTTAGTATCAACATACTCCTTTGAAAATGGTGTTATAACCGAAACGATCGTCGGAAACAATCAAATTCTGTGAAACAAGTCAAGTGTTTTCTTTTTGAAGAAGTTTTTTCCTTATTATCTTATCTGATTGGTCGTCTACAGTTGGTAAAAATAGGATCTTGTCTTTCTATGGCAGTGAGGCTACCTCAGGAGTTCCTCAAGGGTCGCATTTAGGCCCGCTTCTATTTTTAATTTTTATAAATGAACTTCACGCTGTTTTTTCCACTGCCCAATTACTATTGTTTGCTGATGACGCTAAACTTTCTTTTAGAGTCAACCTAACCTCGGATTGTCTGGCTCTCCAATCTGATATCCTCTCCATGAAAAATTGGTGTATAACAAACAAACTCTCTTTAAATCTCGCAAAATGCGCATTAATTACTTTCACCAGATCCAGAATTCCTATTTCATTTGACTACAAGCTGCATAATATAAGTATCACTAGGGTTTCTGAGATATCTGATTTAGGAATTATTTTTGACTCATCCTTTACTTTTGATAAGCATCTTGCTTACGTGCTATCCAGGGCTTACAGATCATTAGGATTTCTAAAGAGAACTTGCAAGGACTTTAGGAACACTCAATGCCTTATTTATCTCTATAAATCTTTGGTCCTTCCTCCACTTTTATATGGGTCCCAGATTTGGAGGCCTTACACCCAGCAATCATCCTCCAAACTTGAGCTACTCCAACATAAGCTCCTCAGATTCTTAGCGTTTAGGTTAAATATACCGATGTCACCTATAGACCATGATTATACCACCGTCAAACTAGCTACCGGTCTGTTTGACATCTCTCAGCTTCATACTTATAATGACTACTGTTTTATGTACAGAGTGCTATCAGGGGACATTAAGTGTGGTTCCGTTACGAATTTGTTTGTAATTAGAAGTAGTAGTTATGCATTCAGAAGTCATAGAGTGATCCTTGAAACTAATGCTTCTCATAATTATGTATTTCATTCAGTTGTTTTTCGCCTTAAAAGGCTTTGGAACTTATTGCAAAATGAACTAGCTGATGCTCGCGACCTATTTGTGTTTAAAAAAACTGATTAAAGAATTTATTAGTTTAGTTTAATCATAGTTTTTTGTTACCTCATTACATTATTATAGGTATATATATATATATATTAAAGATTGTAATAGCTTAGAGCAACCATGAATTTAATTTTAGTTTTACACTACTGCACCGCTCAGAATATATATTTTCCGTTTCTTCTTCTCTTTTGATTGCCCGTTGATTGCTTAAATAAATAAATAAATAAATAAATAAAATACTTTAAATAGAAAATCGTATCCTATATTTTCTTTTAATTTCACTATCATAATGGTTGAATTAAATTTGAACGAGATCACCATGTTAGTTGAGGCTATCAGGACTCAACATCCCGCTGCTCAAGTAAGAATTCAATTTTTATTTAATTTTCTTGTTTACGAGTATGTATAATATTTTTTTAGGGGAGAAGATTTGTGATTATAATGTCGCCTACGGTGATGCCGGCCGTAGAGGGGACGACGGTCAGTGGGATTTTGATGGTGGGTGGAAAAATAGTCCACCATCGAACAAATTTGGAGGTCCCTGGGCAGGCTATCACCTTTTATACCGTGATGTTATACGTAAAATACAAAAAAAACTAAAAGGTGGTCCAACTAGATTTGTGTAGTTTTATTGAATGTTTTTTTTTGTATAACATTAACAAATTGTGATAATATACCTGGTGTGATACTAGAATATCGTAAGTAGAATTTTTATTTTATTCTATTTTATTTTAATTAATCATTGTTCACTAAAAAAAATGACATTCATGTACAATTTGAAATTCAAACACCAAAAAAAAAATAATATTTTTTAAAAGTTTGATGATATCAAAATATAATTTTACTTCTAATTCAAATAAGGTTTTAATATATTATGATGATATACTTGGTTTTTTGTTGGGGTTAACTGCATTTCGTAAGTATTATTTGAATTTAGTTTAGTAATTTTAAAAGGTCCTTTCATATTAGGAGATAATTTATTATTTTGACCAAAACTTGTTGCATTGTTTTTTAATAAAACTAAATCGTTAATTTGGTATTGATTAAGATTAAGATTTTTATCATAATATTTTTTCGAAGTTTCTTAATTATTAATTAAATTTTGTTTCGCTAAATCAAAGGCTTGATTTAATTTTAATTTGAGATTATGATAATAGGCATCATAAGTATAACGAAATTCTGGTTTTGTTGTTAACGAACTAGGGATTTGAGCTTTGTGTCCAAATATTAATTCATAAGGAGTAAATTTTGTTGATTGGTGAATATGTGTGTTGTAAGTGAACATAGCTAAATTAACATGTTCGTTCCAATTTGTTTGTTGTTAATTGAGATAATGTTTTAAGTAGTCCTTTAAAGTAGAGTGACTACGTTCTAATCCACCATTTGTTTGAGGATGATATGGACTAGCAAAAATATGACGTATTTTAAAAAGTTTATTTACTTCTTTAATTATACTAGATGTAAATTCCGTACCATTATCAGTTAAAAGAGTTTCTGGAATTCCAAAGATAGTTATAAAATTAACAAGATCGTTTGCTAAAGTTTTAGCCTCGTGATTTTCAACTGCAACGGCATAAGAAAATTTTGTTAAGTCATCATGCATGGTCATAAAAAATCTATTTCCTCTTTCGGTAATAGGTAAAGATCCTCCTATATCAATTGCTAACCTTTGAAAAGGATGACTACTAGTCGTGGTAATTTCCATGGGTGCTTTTGCTTTTCTGTTTTCTTTCTTGTTAAATTGACATGAAACAGATGATTTTACTTAATTACGAATGTCTCTTTTCATATGTTTCCATTTGTAATTTTCTTTAATTCTGTAGTAAGTCCTTTTGAAACCTGAATGACCTGAAATTGAAGATTCATGGTTTTCTGAGAATATTTTCAAAATATCTTCTTTATTATTTGATTTGATTTTAGGATTATTAACAAGAATAATTTTAATATTATGTTTGTTAAAAATAAAATGAATTATTGTTTTCTAACGGATTTTTAAGATACAGGGTGTTGACTTGACATTTAATTAAATCTTTTCTTAAATATTGAAGAGAATAAAATATATCATAATACGAAATTTTATCAAAATGATTAAATTTAGCAAATAAGAAATATGTTTTATTTTCATCTTCTGATAAAGAAATGACATCATATTGTTTTATATCTTGAGGAATAGAATTTATATCATAAATTTCTCTTAAATTTTGAAAATATGGATTGTTTTCATTTAAATCCTTTGAATAAAAGAATCCATTAGGTCGTTTTGAACAAATATTTTCCTTAATTATAGGAATATTAATTGTTTGTTCATTAGTATAATGGAATTTAATAAATTCACTAAAACTTTCTTTATATGTTTGTATATTACAAATAGGTGGATTGCGAGATAATGCATCCACATTAAAATTAATTCGACCTGGTTTATAACGGATTTCATATTGAAATTCTTCTAGTTTAGTTCGCCAACGAGCTAAACGACTATTTTGATTTTTACAATTAAGTAACCATGTTAATGGTCGATGATCAGTTATAATTGAAAATTTGCGACCATATACATAAGGTCTGAAATGTTCAGTAGCCCATACAATAGCTAACAATTCTTTTTCTATTGTTGAGTAATTAATTTCAGCAGAATTTAACCTACGCGACGCATATGTAATTGGAAGATCTTTACCTATTTCACCTTGAGACAAAATAGCACCGATGCATCTGTTGTTAGGATAAATTTTTTTGAAAAATCTGGAAATTGTAGAATAGGTTGTGTAATTAATATATCTTGAAAATGTTTAAATGAACGTTCTTGAGTTTCCGTCCATTGAAAAGAAGCGTCTTTCTTTAATAATGATGTCAAAGGTTTTGCAAATTGACAATCGACAATAATAACCAACAAGTCCTAAAAATTGTTTTATCTGTTTAGCATTTTTAGGGCGAGGATAATTTTTGAGAGCAGTTACTTTTTCGGGATTAGGTTGGACTCCATTTTCGTTTATTAAATGGCCTAAATAATTTACTTCTCGTCGCATGAATTCACATTTATCGGGCTGCAACTTAAGATTATTATCTCTGAGTTTTTGAAAAACTGCTCATAATTTATTATTATGCTCTTGTATTGAGCTTGCATAAATAACAATATCGTCGAGATAAACAAAACATTGCAATCCTTGTAGCCTGCTGAATGATATATTCATTGCTCTTTGAAAAGTTGCCGGAGCATTTTTAAGTCCAAATGGCATTCTCAGATATTCAAAATGACCATTAGGTGTGGAGAAGGCCGTTTTAGGAATGTCTTCTGTTTTTACTTTTAATTGATGGAAACCGCTAGCTAAATCTAAAATTGTGAAATATTTAGGGTGTTCTAATTGATCTAAGATTTCGTCGATTAGAGGAATAGGAAGACTATCGCCTCTTGTTCATTGATTTAATTCACGATAATCAATTACCAAACGCCATTTTTGTTCACCAGAAGCATCCGTTTTCTTGGGAATAACCCATAATGGGGAATTATAGGGACTCACCGAAAGCTGTATTATTTTTTGTTTTAACATTTTTGAAATATGTTTATCAACCTCCATTTTATGACATTCTGGAAAGCGATAAATTTAAGAATTGGTGTAGGGTCAGAAACTTAAATGGGATGTTCTAAAACATCGGAATAGGTTAGTCGATCATCTGGAAGATGAAATATATCACAATATTCATTCATGATTTGAAATAAGAAATATTTTTTTTCGAAGTTTAAATGACTCGTTCGTATTTGTTTATTCAGAGGTTTATTAGATTTTGAAGATGGTGAAATCTCACTTATATGTGAACATAATATAGATGATGAACTTTCATTAAAAATTTCCAGTTCAGTAGATATAGGAGATAAAGTAAATGGTTCATCAAGAGTATTACACACACACACACACACACACACACATACCAACTAAGAAAACTGAAGGTTGTTACACCTTCTACCTCTTCTGACCGGTGGTGTGAAACCTGTAAAATGTATGTTCCTCAATCTTCCTACAACGGTCACCTACGCACCATACAACATAAGAAAAAGTGTTGCTCACCTCTAGAGGAGGGAATCAGTTTCCTTACCTCTGCTTTCACCAACAGAATTGCATCGTTTCGTATCACGTCTACGAAATACCATCTTTCGTATACCGACTTTTTCAGTGATATTCTTGACAAATGTTTGCGCGTAATACGTAATCAGATCCACCTCCACGACGCGTTTAAAATAAATTTCGAAGTTTTCGGACGTTATGTGCACGAAACTAAACAGTTGATTGAAATTAAATCTTTCAACACTAATAATAAAGTTGTGACGCGATCGATCGATCTTTCCAATCTTCTACAACATTTCTTCGATATTCTTAACACCAAAGCATCAGAGTTTCAAGAACGAGAGTCAGGTATATAATTATTTTAACAAAATGTTTCCTTTTCCATCATCTTCCATTACATTACTTTTTTCTACAGGATGGAGTTTAGAAAGGGTTCTTTTCCTCGAAATCAACTTTAACAAGTACAATCCGCTGAGAGCGTCTTCTTACATCCCTTTACCCAGACAAATTCTACTGAAGAAGGCGGTTGTGAATGTGAAAAACGATGATCAAGCCTGCTTTGCGTGGGCAATAACGTCAGCTATGTTCCCCACACAAGCAAACTCGGACAGAACTACTTCCTACCCACACTATTCGCGCACTTTGGACTATGAGGGCATTCAATTTCCTATGAAATTAACTGATATTCCTAAATTTGAAGCGAAAAACCATTGCTCTGTGAATGTCTACGGAACCGAATCCGTTTTGAAAGATGGAAAGTGGATCTGGGAAATAGTTGGTCCCCTTTACTATTCACCCATCAAGCAAAGACTACACTTCAATCTGCTGTTGCTCGACGATGATCATGGAAATAATCATTACTGTTGGATTAAGAATATGTCTCGTTTACTTTCTCAACAACTTTCCAAAACAAGACATCGAAAATTCATATGTGACGGTTGCTTACAGTATTTCACCACCGTAGCCCACCTCCACCGTCATCAGCACTACGACTGCAACCATGTGTACAGCAGCCTTCCTACCGGTGATTGTAAAATGGATAAGATGGGTAGGTTGGTCCCTAATCATGTTTTGAAATTTGAAAATTATCAAAAACGTATCAAAGTACCCTTTGTTGTATACGCCGACTTTGAAACCGTATTGCAACCTATTCATACATGCTTTCCTGATCCTAACAAAACATCTACCACATCTACCAACAAACATCAGCCCCATTCATTTGCTTACTTGATAAAGTACTCATTCGATGATTCCCTCTCCAAATTCAGATCGTATCGGGGACCCGATTGCGTTAATCAATTTGTTAAAACTTTGGATGAAGACGTTTATGATATTTATCACCGATATTTGAAGATCACAGCTCCCATGGTACCCCTGTCAGATGAAGAGACACGTCTCTTCTTCGAGGCTGCCTCTTGTAATATTTGTGAAGAACCGTTTCTGGACGATGACGTTAAGGTGCGAGATCATTGTCATTTGACTGGTAATGTTCGATTAGGGGCAGCTCACTCCAGATGTTATTTAAATTACAAACTTTGTACCTGTTTTTTTTCCATAACCTCTCCGGATATGATTGTCACTTGTTTCTAATGGAAATGGCTGCGAACGATGTTAAATTTGACGTAATTGCTATTTACCAAATTATTACGAGTTGATACGGTTGAAAATGTTTCGGACAACTCAACTAAAAATGTGTTTGTAAAGATTAGATTTCTCGACTCCTTTCGTTTTATGGCTTCTTCCCTCCATAAGCTGTCAGAAGAACTCGGTCCTGATCAATGTATGCAAGTGAAAAGTATTTTCCAGATCCGCGACATTTTCAACTTATGCGTAAGAAAGGTGTTTTTCCTTATTCCTACGTGGATGATATTTCTAAGCTTGATCAAACAATGTTTCCAGAGAAAGATGATTTTATAGATAAACTCACTTCCCTCCCCATTTCCGATGAGGATTATAAAAGAGCTAAAATTGTTTGGAATGCTTTCTCTTGTTCAGCTGTCGGAGAATACTCTGACCTGCACTTAAAAACAGCCGTTCTGTTATTAGCAGATGTTTTCGAAAATTTCCGAGAAATATGTATTACCACTTACGACTTAGACTCAGCTCAGTATTATACTGCACCAGGGCTTGCTTGGGATCGCATGTTAAAATTCACTCGTATTAATTTAGAACTTCTAACCGACATCGATATGTTAAAATTTTTTCAAAAAGGTATACGTGGAGGCATAAGTCAATGCGTTCAAAGAATGCATTTCGCTAACAATCCACACCTCCCAGATTATAACACCTCTCTTTCTACCTCTAATATTATGTATTTGGATGCTACTTATTTGTATGGACATAGTATGAGTCAACCCCATCCTGTTTCCGACTTTTTTGGCTAAACGAAACCGAAATTGATGAATTGAATGTTCTCTCTTTAGATGCTTCTTCTGAATACGGTTATGTACTTGAAGTCGATGTTGAATATCCCCAACACCTAGAGTTGCTGGACGTTTCGAGAATCACCGAGAAACGTCCATAATACTATATAAGGAACAGCGTTGGACAGTTTGACAGTATTTGATAGAAGAGAGTGACAGAGATAAGTTCGAAGAGAAGAAAAGCGATTGACAAGCGAAATAGATATTGAGTTATTGTTGTTATCGAGATAGTTTTTGAATCGTTGTTGTGTTGGAATTATTTTATTAAAAGTGTTTGAAAAAAAAATACGTGAAATTGTAAATTACGTAACAATTGGTGTCAGGAGTAAGGATTTATGCCAGTAGCAAGAAGTCAAGCAGCAAAAATGGAGGAGCAGATGAAATTTTTGATGGAAGTGCTTAAAGAAATGAAGCAAGAAATGAAGGCAGGCCAGGAAGAAATGAAGGCAAGCCAAGAAGAAATGAAGGCAAGCCAGGCAGAAATGAAGGCAGGCCAAGAAGAAATTAAGGAAGAAATTAAAGCAAGCCAGAAAGAAATGATGGCAGAAATGAAATCAGATGTAAAGAAAGGACAAGAAGAAATGAAACAAAAATTGGAGAAAGTACAAGAAGGATTGAAAGAACAGTTAAAGGAAGTAATAGTAGAAGTTCATGAAGAATTAAAAGAAGTAAGAGTAGAAGTTCAAGGAAAGTTAAAGGAAGTAAGAGTAGAAGTTCAAGAAGAGTTAAAGGAAGTAAGAGTAGAAGTTCAAGAAGAATTAAAGGAAGTAAGGGCCGTACACAAAACGCTTCAAATGGAATTAGACGAACTGAAGGCTAATCTAAACGTTCAAGAATACCCAAAACTAAACAGAAGCGAAGAAGGAAGTGTAAGAATGTCGCGAATAAAACCACCAACATTCGATGGGAAGGTCTCTTGGTCAGTTTATCTTAAACAATTCGACGCTGCTGCCAAGGCAAATGAGTGGAATGAGATGGAGAAAGCCACTGCCCTGATCATAGCGCTACGTGGCGAAGCTCTAGACATTCTGCAAGGTATACCAGAAATGCAACAAAACGATTTCAAAATTCTGGTGAACCGATTGGAGATGCGCTACGGCGACAAACACCTACAACAAATGTACCAAGCGCAGTTAAAAAGTCGCTATCAACGTAGCAGCGAAAGCCTCCAACAATTCGAAGCAGACGTAGAAAGGCTTGTGCGGTTGGCTTATCCTAGTGCCCCTCAAGACTTTACAGACCAGCTGTCCACCCAAATATTTGTCGATGGAGTGCGAGATGTCGAAATACAGCAAGCCCTGCGCATGTCTCGACATAAAACTGCAGGCGAAGCTTTGTCGCACCCACTGGAATATGAAACAGCCAAACAAGCATCCAAAGGACATGTTAGAATCCGGCAGGCTGGGTTGAATCAAGTTTTACCGGGACACTCCGAAGCTGTTGCCCGAATTACAATAGAGGACAATGTCCCTTATGAAATCACTGGAGTCAAAGAGCAAGACAACGAAGATTTGAGGCAGAAGGCTATCCTTGTCGGAAGAACTGTGGTACAAACCGGCTCGACCACGATACCAATCAGAGTTGTCAATCTGAAAGGCTTTGAACAAAAACTTTCCAAAGGATCACCAATAGGGACATTAGAACCAGTCACCACCATCAATCATTTGGACCAAATTAAAGAACAGAGGGAAGAAAACAAGAAGCTGCCAGAAGCACTACAAGAATTAATTAACAAGGCAACTGAACATCTTAATGAAGACGAAACTCGAAAGCTAGAACACCTAATTAGAACGTATCAGAATGTCTTTGCGATTGATGACACCGATTATGGAAGAACCAATCTAGCGTACCACCGAATCAACACAGGAAATGCAAGATCTATCAAACAGCCACTCAGACGAGTACCATGGGCCAAACGAGAAGAA
>CM055662.1:14438316-14470078 GCA_029378335.1 Agrilus mali
CGACTACCGCTGTTACTCGACCAGGTCAAAGATGGCAGAAAAATATTGCAGTTACTCGATGGGACCCAATCCATCCTCTATCTAGTCACCAAAAGCAAGTCGTCGGAGAAGCCTACCTACCACTCCTTATGGGATTCCCTGATAGAACTAAGAGAGCAATTGCTGCACGCTAACATCCTGAAGCTAGCAATACCGAGGATCGGATGTGGACTCGATGGGCTGGATTGGAGGGTGGTCAGAAACATGCTGGAGGTTTTGTTCCGATACACTGGAATAGAAATCTTAGTGTGCGCCGGAAATCCACGACGAAGACCGTCACCATTGAAGACCGTTGACTGCCATTTCCACCTGAAAACCGGATGCCGAAGCGGATCCACCTGCAAGTACCGGCATGATCCTCTGAAGGAACGGCAGAATATGATCCGGGACGAATCACCCTTAAGGAGGGGGTAGTGTAGCGACCAGTGACACAGTACGTGTGTGCGATAACAATTTGTGGCATGTATTTGTTATCGCTAACATGCTTAAGCCGTAGACACCGTACACGGTACTTTTCGTGTTATCAATTTACAAGATGTAAATCATTCTCCGGCGACAAGTAACAAGTTAAATTCTGGAATAATCGAGGACTTTCTAATTATTACTCATCATTCGAGAATCGTCAGGATTTCCTTTTCGAATTGTCCAGAAAGTTCGAAAGGTGTATATAAAGTGATCATCTTTGGACCGAAAGACAGTTAGTTGAAGAAAGCATAAGTGCGCGAATTAAAACCGATAATAGACAAAGTGATACAAATAAATTGTAATATAAATAAGTGAATTGTTGTGATATAAATGGTAGTTCTAAGTTAGTGTTTAAGTGTTATAAATAGTGTTAAATAAATAATTGTTTAAATAAATACTTTGACTAGAAAATTCGTTACAATATTGTAGTGATATGGCCCCACGTTGGGCGCCATAAATTACTATGATATGGCCCCACGTTGGGCGCCATAAATTGTGGTGATATGTCTGTCGTACAAAGAAGATGAGTTACGTGGAATATATTTTTTGTAATGTTTGGCGCCAGATTCTTCTTATAAGTATCAAATTGATTTCTTTTTGAACTTTAGTTATTTTATTTAAAATAAAGTTAATTTTAATCGTGAAAATTAAAATCATTCAGGTTAAAAACACTTATATTAAAACCAATATATAAAAAAAACACACACATATAGGCAAATAACAATAAGGAAAAGAAATTTTAAAGTTAATAAAGTTGGAAATTTTAAATTAATAAAGAGCATGAAACAACTTAATCCTAGGAGCGAATTCAAGTTAATTACACTGTTTAATACAAAAGAAAATAATTTAGTTATAGCAAAAATTTTAAAATCATAGTCTTAATTAAATAAAGTCAATAGTTTGTTGTCGTAGAAAATAATAGTTAAATAACGACTTACTACTTAGTTGAGTCGAAAATTATCCTTTTAAAACCTTGTAACTCGGCCACTAGTAGTTCCTTATGCACTTGCGCACTGGTTTATTAAACCCGGTTGAATGTAGTTCCAAGTCATATAATAAATCGATGACAAACATTTGTATTATTATTCAGCATTAGTTGCATCCAAATAAAATATTCGTAGTTTATAAAATTTTATAATATTAACATTGATTTAAATTTGTGGTTACAAGTTAAACACTTCCTTAACTTGACGACGAAAATCACTATTTACTTTATGTAAGTTGGATTAACTTCATCATAGCTTTGTGTTTATATTTTCTTGTTTACATAACCTCCAAATGGCTAATGATAATTTCAACTGTTATTAAATTTTAAGATTTTCGGACGAGACGAAATACGTGTTACTCGTACGGAGCGTAGATTTCGACTGTTTGACTTGAAATCTTCAGATTTTCAAGTTCAATTCAATTTTTTCGTAAGTTTCGAAATGTTTTTTCATAACCTACTTTGATCTTAAAATACTAAAAAATTCACAAAATTTTACATTTTTACAAAATTTTACATGAAATGCATTGAAATTTAACTTAAGCTCTTCCTTATTTAAAAATACATAAATGATATTTTAACAAAACTATTACTTGGGTTTTGAAGAGTATATTAGTAAAAAAAATTACACACAACAAAAAACTTACAAAATAAGTCTTGCCCACCCAAAAACGCTTCCCTAGGCCACAGTAGCGACTGCCACTGGTTTCCGGGTATTTTAGGAGATTTTTCGTACTGATAGTTTTGAGGCAAAATGATCCCGGGGAGGAACACCAGAGACCAAAGGGACCAACTTTATAGATATTTATCAGATCCACCTGCAGGTATTTATCGGATCCTAACTTGTTAATGAGTCAGGTTGGTTGTCTCGTAGCCTTGCTGAGTTGCCTAAGGGTGTCTTCAGCCCTACCCGTAATCCCAGTCTCCTAGTCCAACCGGAACCTACTCTAAAAATCTGGATGGGCTGACTAATGAACGAGAACAAGTATTTATCACAATTTTACCTAAAAATTAGATGATAACAATTAAAAAAAAGAAAGAGAAAGAATACATTGATGATGTCTTCAAATAAGGTGCAAGAAAGGAAAAGTCAGGGAATGTCCGTAGTCAAAATGGCTGCCAAAACAGATTTCAAACATTCAACAATTATTCGACACTGATACCATATGAAAAAAAATATATAATATAATATAAAAGGAGGAATGGTTAATTAAATATTTGCAATTACAAAATGGCCTCAAGTGCCTAAAAAATTACCAAGAGGTATAAGGTAAGAAAAGGAAATTGCCTCGTGGCAAATAAAAACAATTTGACAAAAAAAATTAATTAGTATAAAAATGAGTGCATACCAAAAATGAGTTTAAAAGAAATAATTAATTTAAAGGAATCTACATAAACTATTAAGATGAAAAGGAGACTGGATTAGAAACAAAAATTTTCACCAGAACATTGATCACAAAACCCTAGCAGAAGAACACACACACACACGTCCCGTCAGTGTCAAGGATCGAGGAAGAAGACCTCGAGCACCGACCGGAAAATTTCATCGATCCCTCCATCGATCGCCTAGTCCTGCGCGAAGGTTGTTAGCCTTGATGATAAGACGGAAGGTCGATCAACATTAAGACATAATCAACAAAACTGAACCAAGACAAAGACAAACTGAATCGAATTAAATAAAACTTTAGTAACGGGATTTTTCATAGAAAAAAAACGTTACAATATATAATAAACTATATGCTAAAAATGAACTTATGTTTTAGCTGGCAAATCTGAATCGGAAAGAAATTAGCTGAACCTTATACAATTGACATAAAAATGTTAATACCAAAATAAATAATTAACTAGATTCAGATGCTAATATGGGAAATTAAGTGTTCTGAAGTCCTTTATCCAATTGTGGAGCAAAATCCCCCATATACTTTACTTTAATCTTTAAATCAACAAATTTTAAATTTTTAGGTTAGAAAATTTTTAAAATTTCACAATTAAACGTTGTTAAAAGGCAAATCAAAATCAAATACATGACTTAAAATTCATTACATTAAATTATCAACCAAATGCAAAATAATATTAGTCCAAAATCTCAACAAAAATTATAAAAAAAAAATTAAAATTAATCCAACAAAATTTTATTTCACTTAAGTGAACTAAATTTTGAAAAGATTAGAATGATTAAGAAATATACGAATAAGATAAAGAAAATAATGTGTTCAAAGTCTGTATTTGTTGTAGATGTGCTGAGGCATAAAATATCACCACAATATACATACTGATATGTTTTTAAATCACCATTGAGTGATAATATTTTTTTGGGAAATATTAGTACTATCTAATCTTAATTAACATGTCGAGTCCAATCAATCAGGCAGGGTAACGCCTAACGACAACGAAAGTGTAGGCACTTCATTCAAATTAACATTTTTATGTTCATTCATTCATACTATTTTCGATGGCACGTGTGGAAAACTTCATGAATTTTTAAGTAACTGCGATAACGCATCTTTATTGGCAGACGATAGTCAACACCGCGCGTTGCTAGCATTTGTGGTATCTTGAATCGTAGGGGTCGCAAAGGTTCAATTGCGTGACAAGATAATAAATTCATATGAAGACCTAAAAGCCATTTTACTCCAATTTTATTCTGACTAAAAGCATGACAGTACATTGATGGAAGAGTTAAACACTGTTAAACAAAATAAAAATGAATCTGTTTTATTATTTTATAATCGTATTGAGCGATTATATTCGCGTATTTTTTATTCTCTCATTTGTGATTTAAACCAAAGGGAAAGTAGAATTGCTACCCTTCAAGAAATTTGTTTACAGCGTTTTATTTTCCATTCTGTACCAGAAATTTCTCGCCTCTTACGTGAAAGAAATCATTAAACATTATCAGATGCACTTAATTCTGCTTTGGCAGAATAAAGAGCATTGTTAAAGGAAAAATTCTCTTCACATTCACGACCTTATTTTAAAACCGATTCTTCTAAATTTAAACATAAAATTAATCACGAACGTACATATAACACTAATACCCAATTAAAATGTTCTTATTGTAATGAACTTGGTCATACGATTCAAAATTGATTTAAAAAGAAATCAAATGAACGATCAACTTCTAAATTTTGTAACTTTTGTAAGAAACCAGGCCATTTGATTAAAGAATGTCGTAATCGTCCAAGTACATCACAAAATTTTGTTTGTCAAAATGGAAGAATGATTCAGATTCTTCTATTTCAAAAAACGAGATTTAATCTCAGGAGGACGTCGCTCCTGCAGATCGAGTTTAAACAAAGACGTACAATACTCATTTTATAATCATTCCACTTCACCATTATTCTATTTAAAAGCACATTACGATAGACAAGATTTTACATTTTTATTAGACACTGGTTCGAGCGTTAATTTAATTAAGAGAGAGAATGTACGCAAAACAAAATTAAATTATTTTCCAAATAGAAAAATAAATATTCACGGAATCACAGGTGAAGCTTCGGTTGAAACAGTAGGAGCAATTGAAATACCTTTTACAGAAGCTTACCTTCTACTTGCAGGGTCAAGTATGCATGTAATATCTTAGATTATAAATACTTATGTGTATACTTCAATGAATGGTTAAATAAATAAATAAAAAAAAAAATCCTACTGAATTTTATATCCTAAAGGAGGCATACATACCCTTTGATGGAGTACTAGTCCTACCATTTTTCTTTAAAAATAATGTTAAAATTGATTTTAATTCGAATATATCATTTTGGGCAAAGGGTTCTGTTAAAATATATAATGATAATGATAATATACCTTTAAATAATTCTGTTGGATCTCAACAAGAGACCACAAATAAAATTAATTGCCGTAAATCCATTGAAGGTAATGCGGTTCAATCTCCACAGGAGAATATAAAAATTGATAATTTTCATGTATCTAAAATAAATGAACCCTGTATTTTACCCAAGTGTGCTAACGATTCAGTTCAATCTTCAAGAAAAAAAAAATAATTAATTATAGTAAGTGCCGTAAGTCTAATACAGACGATCCGGACCGATCTTCACGAAAGATCATACTTGATAATAAATGCCGTAATTCTTATAAAGATAATCTCAGATAAAAATATGTCGGAGATGGCGCCTGAAGGCGATTATTTCTTATTTATGGTGACATAGAGGCACAATTTATGGTCACCCTTAAGTTTAGTGCATGTTCCTTTTAAAAGGCTATTAGGTTACAGATGTTGATATTGTTTGTATTAGCAGAATAATAAGATTTAGAAACCATGTTTAAAGTCGAGATGACGAGTGAGATCATCGAACGTAGACACGGGCTGTCCTGTAGTGGTGTTTCTGAGAAATTTAGGAAAAGGGGCCATGTGTTGGCATAATCCCTGCCGCAGGGGGCGGCTGAAGAGGACACTTCGGTATTGACTGCGAAATAGAACGGACAGCCCGTGTATTCGTTTTCGACTTGTAATAAAATTGAAAGATTGTTAATATGTCCAGTTGTACTCAGTGTTCTTGTTATTTTAATTATCTTGGATAATAATCAAGTAAATACTATCATTCGAGAAATTATGCCTGTTCCGACATCAGGAGTGGGATCTGAACGATCTGAATCTTCCGAGCCACCAACAGAAAATTAACAAAACAAATGGCGAGTGCTTATGAAAATGAAAAACTTCATGGTGTTAATACGAGAAATGAAGAGCCCACCATCGTTTGCGAAAGAAAGTGTTTTACCTCTTTTCGACCCAGAAAACAACAGTGCAGATTACCGTGCATAGTGTTCAACGGTCGACATTTGCATATCAGAAAATGCTCTTGAGGGTAGTGCGCTTATTATGGCGCTTAGCAAAGTGTTTAAAGATAGTGCAGCCCAATGTCTATCCCAGGTGTGTTCTACAGGTATCACATGGTGAGAATTAAGAAACCTATTTACTGCTCGACTCGACGGGAAAGAAACAACAGCAGCACCGATAATGAAAATGAGATGTAGTTAAATGTGTAAAAAAAAAAAAAAAATAGCTGTATCTGCATACTGCATAGTTTGATTCGTGGTTACAAGTTACAAGTGTAGGCTTTTACAACGGAAATCAAAACCAGAAGCCAGTTACAAAAGAAATTAAAAGCGTTTTCATTCACTGAACGAAGAATTGCAACACCCCACGAAGATCTTTCCATGTAGCTACGTCTACGGTTTTCTGTGAAATGTCATTTTTGTGGGAAAATCGGACACAAAGTAAAAGAGTGCAATTCGATGAAAGAAAGTGCGAAGTTACCATTATCAGTGCATCAGTCTCTTGGAGACCCCTCACTATTATTCTAGAAGGAAGTGGTGTGTTTTAATTGTGGAATTAGTGGCTTTATGACTGGTAAGTGTCCTAATGAAGCTGGTCTATTTACCAGCGGGGAGAACAATAGGAAACATGAAGGATATGCCAGTATGTGCACAGTTGTTGGAGCCTCAAAGGTTTGGTTATACATCCCGGTGAGTCGTTTCCATTTTTATTTTGATTTTGGAACAGGATGCTCATTTATTAAAGGATGTACAGTCGGAAAGTTTTCTGACAGGTTTTTAGTAATGTTGTGATTTTTATATGGGTTGACAAGGTATTGTTGAGTGTAGATTGCAAATCCTATAAGATAGAAACATTAGTGGTTATGTTTTGGGAAGTTTTGTTTCATTGAGTATCAGATTATTATCTTAAATGTGATATTCCAAACTAAGGTTTTAATGTAAAGATAACTTCAGACGCCTTTACTAGTTCAAATTAAAGTAGTGGATGTTTGCCATAAGCCAAGTCAAACAGTCGATTTTAATCAAATAGATACCGAATGACTTGTCACCGACAAGCCAAAATGATTGTCGATCTTAAGGGAATTTTAATTCATCGTAATTTATAAAGGATATCCGCGTAATTAGCGGCGAACTTGAAATACCATTCATTGACTAGTTATTCCATGCTAGTGTTATTTGTCCTAGTTATTCATCTTTCGCTGGCCCTATTTTGCTAGCTAAGAAAAGGGACGTATTCAAACTACAACCAGAATCGATTACAGCGACGTCGAGGGTACTACTCGTGTTTGGTCATAAAAACCAATAGTTGTAATAACCGGTGATGTTATTCTTAAACGCGAATTTTGTTGGATATCAATTTGTTTTCTTTTTCTTTTCGACATGTCAAAAGTCTCACAAATAACTCGACAATATATTTTGGTGCGTCTTGTGTACAGAAAACAACGACTGAAGAGATATGAAGAAGCAGACTTTGATTATATAAACGTGTGTTAAATCAATAGTAACGATTACAAAAGAGTTGGAACCCCAACTGGTGCTGGTAGGTTGTTAGGGTTGCTTGTTAACATGTTAAGAAGAAAGACACAAGTCACGATCTTTTATTGTTATTAACGCTGATTTTGATCTGTCATTGTCCTGACAAAAGTTTACAACACACGTGTATTGTGTTTCTAATTATTACAAAAGTGCCTAAACTCGATACGTTTTTATTTACTTTGGCAATCCTGATAACAGCCATTGACCATTATAAGGTACCAGATGTGGATATTGTTACCTATTCAAATTGTTTACAATACAGCTTGTTTAATTCCCCGAAGATATTAATTAAATGTAGTAGCTTAGTGCGGTATGTCGTATTAAGCAATATCGTAAAACGCAATGTTTCTGATAAAGCGATCATAAGGCATTCAGCATTTAACTGTCAGCTTCACCAAAGTTTTAGAGTCCATTCTATGTAATAGAAGTTCACAAAGATGACAAGTACTTGATTAAATCTGTGCCTAATAATAATATAATTTATGAATAATCTCATGATGGTGTGAGAAAGTTGCCTGAGTCATGTGCCCGTCTAGTTGGATATTTGTGATGAAAACGACGAGGAGGCAGAGACCTCAAATGTGAGCCTGAGGTGGTAGATCCTCAGATGAGTTGTGAGCCTGAGGTGGTAGATCCTCAGATGAGTTGTGAGGTGGTAGATCCTCAAACGTGAGTCCTGAGGTGGTAGATCCTCAGATGAGTTGTGAGCCTGAGGTGGTAGATCCTCAGATGAATTGTGAGGTGGTAGATCCTCAAACGTGAGTCCTGAGGTGGTAGATCCTCAGATGAGTAGTGAGGTGGTAGATCCTCAGTGAGGCGGTTAGGTCCTCGAAGTGAGTTGTATACTCAGGTTGCGAAAAGTCGCAATGTAGAGTCGCACCACTTGTCAGGTCATAGTCATAACTGCAGTCCATTGTTATGGTCTGATCAGGGCGTGATGCGTGGCTGATAATGTGGCGGGGACTTGGTATCTCATGAGGAGATTGAGTGATGCAGAAGGCATCAAATGAAGTCGTTATTTTTCATCTTGTTTTGTATCAACTATGAGGGATCATGACAGGCATATTTAATAGTGATAATATTAATGTGAATAGTAGTAACGTGTAAAAACAAAGATTTAATCGAAGTACGAGGTCGGTATTGCACTATAACTATTTTGAATTAACGTAAACTGTTTAATGTTAGATCAGGTGTTATTCAATTGTAGATTTCACACACGAGGACGTGTGATTTGTCAGGATGGCCGTGTCGGAGATGGCGCCTGAAGGCGATTATTTCTTATTTATGGTGACATAGAGGCACAATTTATGGTCACCCTTAAGTTTAGTGCATGTTCCTTTTTAAAAGGCTATTAGGTTACAGATGTTGATATTGTTTGTATTAGCAGAATAATAAGATTTAGAAACCATGTTTAAAGTCGAGATGACGAGTGAGATCATCGAACGTAGACACGGGCTGTCCTGTAGTGGTGTTTCTGAGAAATTTAGGAAAAGGGGCCATGTGTTGGCATAATCCCTGCCGCAGGGGGCGGCTGAAGAGGACACTTCGGTATTGACTGCGAAATAGAACGGACAGCCCGTGTATTCGTTTTCGACTTGTAATAAAATTGAAAGATTGTTAATATGTCCAGTTGTACTCAGTGTTCTTGTTATTTTAATTATCTTGGATAATAATCAAGTAAATACTATCATTCGAGAAATTATGCCTGTTCCGACAAATATATGCCTTACGTCTCACGTAGACAATCCGGTTAGATCTTTACTAAACATCTCGAATAATAATAATTGTAGCAAAAATAGTACAAATAATACAATTAATACATGTAAAGAATCTATTATTTTCAATGATTCTCAATCAAAAATAAATTCTATAATTTTAAAACCACGATCAGAAACTATAATTGAAATTAATATTATTAATGATTTAAAAGAAGGAATTTGTCCCGAGATAAAAATTAATAAAAGTGTCTATATACCTAAAGCTCTAGTTAAAGTAGATAATTATAAGAGCATCACAACTGTCTTAAATACATTAGATGAACCTTATTCCTTATCTCCAATATTTAGGGAACTTGAAATGCCACAAGAAGGAAGTTGAAAAACAGATTTCTAAAATGCTAAAACAAAAAATAATACAGCCTTCTGTGAGTCCTTATAATTCCCCATAATGGGTTGTTCCCAAGAAAATGGATGCCTCTGGTGAACAAAAGTGGCGTTTAGTAGTTGATTATCGAAAACTAAATCAGGTTACAATAGGCGACAGCTTTCCTATTCCCCTAATCGACGAAATTCTAGATCAATTAGGACATTCTAAATATTTCACAACTTTAGATTAAGCTAGCAGTTTCCATCAATTAAAAGTAAAAACAGAAGATATTCCTAAAACGGCCTTTTCCACACCTAATGGTCATTTTGAATATCTACGAATGCCATTTGGACTTAAAAATGCTCCGGCAACTTTTCAAAGAGCAGTGAATATGGCACTTAGCAGGCTACAAGGATTGCAATGTTTTGTTTACCTCGACGATATTGTTATTTATGCAAGCTCAATACAAGAGCATAATAAAAAATTACGAACAGTTTTTCAAAGACTCAGAGATAATAATCTTAAGTTGCAGCCCGATAATTGTGAATTCATGCGACGAGAAGTAAATTATTTAGGCCATTTAATAAACGAAAACGGAGTCCAACCTAATCCCGAAAAGGTAACTGCTATCAAAAATTATCCTCGCCCTAAAAATGCTAAACAGATAAAACAATTTTTAGGACTTGTTGGTTAGTATCGTCGATTCATTAAAGATTTTTCCAAATTTGCCAAACCTTTGACATCATTATTAAAGAAAGACGCTTCTTTTCAATGGACGGAAACTCAAGAACGTTCATTTAAACATTTTCAAGATATATTAATTACACAACCTATTCTACAATTTCCAGATTTTTCAAAAGAATTTATTTTAACAACAGATGCATCAAAGTATGCTATCGGTGCTATTTTGTCTCAAGGTGAAATAGGTAAAGATCTTCCAATTGCATATGCGTCGTGTACGTTAAATTCTGCTGAAATTAATTACTCAACAATAGAAAAAGAATGGGCTACTGAACATTTCAGACCTTATTTATATGGTCGCAAATTTTCAATTATTACTGAACATCGACCATTAACATGGTTATTTAATTATAAAAACCAAAATAGTCGCTTAGCTCGTTGGCGAATTAAACTAGAGGAATTTCAATATGAAATTATTCTAATGTGGATGCATTATCTCGCAATCCACCTATTGTTTGTAATATACAAACAAATAAAGAAAGTTTTAGTGAATTTAATAAATTCCATTATACTAATGAACAAACAATTAATATCCCAATAATTAAGGAAAATATTTGTTCAAAACGACCTAATAGTTTCTTTTATTCAAAAGATTTAAATGAAAACAATCCATATTTTCAAAATTTAAGTGAAATTTATGATTTAAATTCTATTCCTCAAGATATAAAACAATATGATGTCATTTCTTTATCACAAGATCAAAATGAAACATATAAATATTAATTTATAAATATATAAATATGATTATTTTCCCAGTTGATATCTAAATTGTGAATATATTAAATAGTGGAATTTAGTGTAGATTGTGACCATGTACCATACAACAGTGTGTATTTCTGACGATATTCAAAGTTGAATATCTTTTTAAATAGTTCGATAAGATATCATTTTTTTCTAGAATCATTCTACATGACTAAAAGAATGATATATTTTAAATTCAAAGCTTTATCTAATATTTCAATGTTCAACTGACCTCCTTAAGTACACTTACTTATAAAATTTATTTATTTTTACACCAGAGTAGTATAAAAAAATACAAACTAACTCCCCTTCGTCCTCAGCCAAAAGATATAATAATTTGTTCCCTATTTGGGCGAACCCCAAATAGCTGTTTGGCCTTTCGGGCATTGGCAGAGGTAAATGCATAATAGCAAAGACTCTTCCCTATAAACGAAACCATTTAATTAAATAAAATTCATAACAAATCAATATAAATAAGTATTTTGAGAAAATATTTTGTTCTTACCGCCAACCCCGGATTTTGCGCTATAACTTTAGAAATCAAAGAAGGAATTTCTGCAGCTGTCAGGTCAGACATTTTTTTTTTTGTTGTTCTACTATTTTCTAATAGTATGATATAAATAATAAAAATCTAAAGAACAAACGCTTTTATAACTTCATTATCACCAATGACGAAATCCTTTCCCCGAAAAATAAATTGGATCAAAATAATAATACTCTTTTGAAAAGCCGCTTTATAATCAATGATGTATAAATTATTCTCTATCTTAATTACTTTAACTCTTGAACTACCAAAATCTATTGAGAAGACCCATATACACTTTATCTAGGTCATTATTAAAATAAATAATTTTTTTTTCCTTAAAAGTAACAAAATATATCTATTTCTTTCCTAAAAGAAACAAAACAAAATACATTTCATTTGTTACAGATGGACATTCGGACTCTCTTTATATTTCCAATAATTTTACCCTTCATGATTACCTCACCCACTTATAATATTCAAAATTTAAATTCTACTGGAGGTTTATTTTATCATGACTTGGGTAAAGCACGAATTTTAAACACGTATTATCGATTGTTAAGTTTCAAAAACATTAGTGTCTATGAAAAACAATTACAAAGTATTGAAACAATTTTTGATAAATCAAATTATCTTTGTTCACGAGGATCTAATACCAACCAAACATATTATGTTCTACATTAATGTAAAATACAAATAGAATTTATTCGAAAAGACATTAGTAAATTAAGGGAACAATAGGAATCAATATGTCATTTAACAGGACATAACATTGAAACACTGAATAGGCGTAAACGAGGTGTAATTAACGGAGTTTCCTCAGCTTTTAAATGGCTTTTCGGTACTCCTTCTGCGGATGATGCAGAATATTATAATGACGCAATTAATGCCTTAAGATCTCAAAATCATGATGTACAAATGCTACTCAAACAACAAGTTCATATTATTTCAGATGCGATTTCTGATTATAATAAATCGGTTATTGCACTTCAACTTAATGAAAAAAAATTAAATGAAAATATTAAAAAATTCAATAATCTTTCCACTACTACTGCCATACACGTAAGTCGATTGACATATTCACAAACTTTAATAGAACATTTTAATTTACTAAGAAATTTAATATCTGAATTAGAAGATAATTTCTCAGAAATAATATCTTAAATTTTATTTGCTAAACAAAATATACTACATCCATCAATTATAACTCCAAAACAATTAGGTGAGGAATTGATGAAAGTAACATTTATTCCGAATTATGATTTACAATCGATATTCATAATTATGACGAAATATATCAATATTATACTATCAGTACGTTAAATGTCATTTATGATAAACAATTATTAATTTACGGAATTCATTTACCAGTAGTTACAAAGGAAATATATAATCTCTACTTCCTTATTCCTTTACCAAATCGTTATTCGAATTCCACTATTTATACTTATATAGATCCACCTTATCCTTACCTTCTGTGGAGTACAAATCAAATGTACTATGGAAAAATGCGAAATCTAAACAACTGCAAAAGCCTACAGAGCCAGAACAATATTTGTTCCGAAATAACAGTTCATGGAACAAACGATAATCCTACATGCGAAGTCAAATTAAAATTACATTCATTGTCTTCACTTCCTTCTGATTGCACAACTCGTATAGTAAAAACAACGACGGAAATTTGGCATCCCCTTACTAAAAATCATTGGCTGTTCGTTTTAACGGAACCAATCAAGGGAACTATTACCTGTGAGGATCTGGTTAATCCAATAGTGGAAGTCCATATCTACGTAACGGGCGTTCTAGATATCTAGATGTTATACACCCGAGACTATTCTTACTTCATCGTTCAACGAAACTGGGAATTTTACAAATTATATACCCACAATCGACATCACCCAGGACGATTGTTGTATCAAACAACAAGAATACCTTAAGGATGAAGAAATGTCACCATTACGTCTTACAAACATCGATCTAAATCAGCTTAGAACTGCAAAGCATCAACTACAACAGTTTGATGAAATACTTCAGACTAATATCAGTAAACCATTCATGAGCAAATACGAAAAATGGTACAACACTGTCATTGCCAGTATAATCGTAATAATCTTATTGTTATTATGTTATTTTTGTTGCTGCAAGTGCTCATGTTTTAAACATTTCAATTGGTTCAACGTATTTCCGAAACAATGTCACGAACATTGTACAAAAATAATATGTATAAATAATCGAAACACTTCTGGAAGTGATCTAAGTGTTTACGAACCAACAGTGCGTTTAAGTGAACATGATCCTAAAAACACTATGGGATCTATCCGTTCAATCCATGAAGAGTTAGGTGAACCATTGTATTCATCACCAGGTGCACGCTCACGAAAATTATTTAAGGACCAAACTGTTAAAATTTAAATGCTTCGTTTGGATTAATTTCAGCATATTCTTTAATCCAAACTCTTAGGCGGAAGTGTGTTAGGATCCACCCTATATATACGTATTTACCCAACATCCTGTATAAACATAGTATTTTTACCAATTTTATCATTTTATTTCACGTATACCGCTCGACCCGTAAGGTCGCTTATCTTATTTTTATCATCTTAATTTATGTATATTTTTATTAACCATTTTATCATTGCTCGACCCATAGGTCACTTGATTTGTTACTATATCACCTTTTCTTTAAGGGTCACTTAATTTTTATTATTGCAGAGCCAATGGTGTTCACTTTTCTTTAAAATACCATTTATTTTGGCAACACCATGACTAGTAACGTTCCAAAAGGCGGAACCAAATTTTAATATAAAAGATCGCTTTTGCAACGCGATTCTTCAGACAGAGTATTATCATGAACAGAAAGTAACAGAATAGTGTATTACAATAGTAGTATTAGCACTCACTCTTCAACTCGACTCATGTTATATATTATAAACAAGAATAAAACTGTTGGAAGCTCTGCACTTGGTTTCTCTTCATTAATTCTATTATAAAGTAGAATTGTTACAATAATTTCATTTATGGTTTTAAAATTTGGGCTTTATCAATTTGGTATTGTTCGTAGTTTCTTACTTCTGGAGAGCAAGGGGAATTATCTTGACAAATGATTTGTTCTACTTCATCGTTTTATTGTGTTAAGTCTACGTCACCTAATAGGTCTTGTAAGTCTCGCGCTAACTCTTGGACATTATATTCGTCTTTTTAGTTTAATATTTTAATTTGAACCCGTGATAGCGCGTCCGCGTTACGGTTTAGAGTTCCCTTTTTATAGACTATCTCGTAGTCAAATTCTTCCAATTTTAAGCGCCACCGAGCAAGTCGGCTTCCTGAATCTTTGATGCTAAACAACCACGTTAAGGGACGGTGATCAGTAACGATTTTTAATTTCCTACCGAAAAGATATGGGCGGAAGTGTTTGCACGCCCATACAATTGCTAATAACTCTCGTTCTATGGTGGAATAACGGGTTTCAGCATTGTTTAGGGTTCGCGAGGCATAAGCTATAGGGAGGTCTTTTCCTATAGGACCTTGTGAAAGGATTGCGCCAATGGCGACGCCAGAAGCATCGGTGGTGAGAACGAAAGGTTCTTCAAAGTTTGGGTACTGTAATATTGGTTCATGGGTTAGGCTATTTCAAAATTTCAAAGGACTCTAAATAATGGTTATCGAAAGTGAAAGGTGCATCCTTTTTTAGAAGTAATGTTGGGGTTTAGCTATCTTAGCGTAATTGTTTATAAATCTACGATAATAACCAGTTAATCCAAGGAAGGCTCGTACTTCCTTTTGGTTTTTTGGGCGAGGGAATAGTGTGATGGCTTTGATCTTATCCGGATTTGGTTTGATTCCTTCGCTTGTGATCATGTGACCTAGATAAGCGACTTCTTTGCGAAGGAAGTCGCATTTATCCGGCTAAATTTTTTAAATTATGGTTTCGAAGTCTCTTAAATACGTTAGTTAGTCTTTCATTATGTTCTGTAAGGGTTGAACCAAAGATGACGATATCGTCTAAGTAAACAAGGCTTTCTGAATTGTTAAGACCTAAAAGCACATTATCCATTACACGTTAAAATGTAGATGGAGAATTTTTGAGGCCGAAAGGCATCCGAAAGAACTCGAAATGACCTTGTTCTGTACTGAAAGCTGTCTTTGGTATTGAACTTTCTTCAACCTCTATCTGATGGAACCCTGATGTAAGATCTAATGTTGTAAAGTAAGAGCTTCGACCTAAATTGTCTAAAATTTCGGTAATGTTGGGCAACGGATATTTATCAGATACGGTCTTTTCATTTAATTTGCGATAATCTATTACGACTCGTCATTTTTGTTTACCGGATGCGTCCATCTTCTTTGGGACAACCCAAACAGGAGAGGACCAAAGTGAAAAACTAGGTCTAATAATTTTCTGGTCTAGCATTTTAGAAATTTGGGAGCTTACTTCTTTTTTGTGAATTTGTGGGTAACGATATGATTTCACAAACGATAGTTGTGCGCTCTTTGTATCAATTGTGTGTTTTATGGAGTTAGTGAACGTGAGTTTACTGCCGTCAATGTAAAATATGTCATAAAAATCTCTACAAATTGATTTAATTTGATCTGATTCTTTTGTATTTAGGTGGTCTAATCGTAAAAGTGATTCTACTATACGCTGTCTTTCGATTTTCAAGTTTTTATTATCTCCGGAATTAAAATGAATGACCTTTGCTTTATCTATATCGGGTACGTTATCTAGTTGCAAGTCGTTGATATTTATTGTAAAGTTTTCTTCGTTTGTATTTACAAGGGTTGTTATGAAGTTGCCATTATCATCATTCTTAATAACACAATTAGGGATAATGACACCTTCGCTAACATGCCTATTAATAATGAATTCGCCCAATCTATAATATATTAATGGTACGGCATGAAGCCCAAACTGAAGTTGTTAAGCCCATTCCCGGGCTCAACAACGATTTGCGTGTATTTAAGCATAACTGTCCGTCCAATCAATTAGACCCCCCTGCCAAATTTTTACCTGGGCTCCATAGCGAGTGGTATAATTCACAAAAGATACATAATAGTTCATATAGTTGGCCTGTAGGTCGCACGGGCTTACAACATTAGATGCACTTTATAATGAACGATTTTAAACGGTTCATTTGTGGCCCGCCCGTTATCCATGTCTCGCGACGAGATAAGGTGATTGCCGTAACACTTATCGGAATTATTTTATCTGAATCATTGCTCAATATCCTTTATGCTTTCTTTGAAAGTTAAATAATCTTGCATTTTCGCTATAGTATAGGTACGTGGTAGTTGTTGCATTTTATAAATCATGGGAATGAAACATAATGTATTATAGTTCTACATGTATTCCTTTTTTGAGTAGTGTAAACTAAAACAAGTAGTATTTACATATAATTGCATTTAAAAATAGCGCAGCCAGCGTAAAATTTTACTTGTTTAGGACGTTAAAAACTTTATCACCTAGGTATTAAAATAATTTCCAAACGCAAAAGGCAGCAGCTGTTTACATTATTCTCAATCTGCTAGATCTGCTTAGATCATTGATCTTTGTTTTTGTTGAAATTATCATAAATAACATATAGGTAAGACTTCAACAAATCTAAGTACCACTTCCTTTACTTGTACCGATCTAAATATGTATGTGATTTTCAATTTGCATAGCACAATTTGGCCGACAACAATCGATAAAAAAAATTTTGGTCATTTAAGTTCTTTAAAGAACAAAACAATCGTAGGTGCACTATAGAGGGTTCTTCAAACTCATTGGCGCATAAGACGTTTTAAGGAAAGTAAGACAATGAGAGACTTGAAAAGTTAATGATCATTGCAACTAAAATAATTTCAATTGTCGGCCATTTCCGGTTATACAGGAAGTTGGTGCCAACTGCGTTATTTTAAATAAAATATTGTCTTTTTTTACAACGAATTCGAATGAAACACAAAATTTTATGGTTACTTTGATAACCAACTTATATGCCTACGATGAATAGCTGTCGAGAACAAAAAATCGCTTCCGCCACCCAAACCATAAAAAATTATTACTTCCACAAAACAAAACTTTTTTTTTAAATGGCACGTACCATATTTTCTTTCTTCATTTGATTCCCTTTTTTACCCTCTTTCGATCCATTAGGATATTTCATATACTTTTATTTGAAAAAAATTTGAGTAATTTTAGATTTTTACTTAAAACAGCTATTTCCATCAATTCTGGCATAACAAAATTGTGCTACTGACAAATGATAACTATCGCAATTGTTAGAAATCAATTTAAATGCTAGTCGTTCGACTTATTTATGTTATAAAAATTTTCGACAAGAAAGCTTATACTAAATTTAATTAAGTATTTAATTTATTCTGTGTGATTGGCGAATGCAATAAAGTTGTACCATGGTAGAATTTAGTTTTAGGCAGTAGTTGCCAATTTTTTATGGCACACATTTGTTGTTCCAAAATAGTGAAATAGGAATTTTAGGTAAAAATTCAAAATTACTCAATTTTTTTCAAATAAAACGGTAGAAAACATCCTAATGGATCGAAAGAGAATCGAATAAAGAAATAAAAAGTGGTAGGTGTCAGTTGAAAAAAAAAAACGCAGTTGTTATGTTTATAGTTCTTAAAATTTGCATTCTTTTCTGAACGCAACTATATTTACGGCATTATTTAAAATTTAAAAGAATATTGCAAACACAATGCATGAACTGTCTTCTTTTCAATAATGGCGTAAATGCCGAAACGAATTTGTGAATTTTTAAATCAAACTCGTTGCAAAATTGAACTCAAAAGTTGTTTCTCTATCTACATCATTTGTCCATAAAATTGTTGAAATAATGCATAGGTAAATTTATTATTTTTTATTGGAATTGTAACCCGTGAAGTAAAGCTTAACAGGTATAAAACTTGAATTACGCTACTGAAGTTAGTCAAACAGTCGAAATTAAACACAATCTGTAGCTAGTAACTTTTTCTAGTTACATTTTAGGTGACCTCACATATATTGTAAACTCAAAATTGTAATAGAAGCCGAAGGACATTATAAAGGTAAGTTAAAAGGGGCAATAGACCAAAACAACGGTGCTTTATTTATAATTCAAAATTTTATGTAATGTCCAGACCTGTCCTGTATTGTAAAGATGGGAAAGTCATTTTAAAAGTCAATCTACTAGAAATATGAGCAAGGTGTAGCAATTTCAGACTTATAATGAAACCGGCAAAACTGAGAAGGTGTGATTCATAAGTGTTTGTGTTGTTTTCGATATTTCATGCCGAAGATTGAACTCTAGTTTCATATGTGTTCGAGCAACGACAGTAACAAGAAGTGGGATCATTAACGACATATCAAGATGACCCAAATTAAGTGACTGTGTGTAACTGTATTTCTATATATACAAGTAGAAAATAATTCTACAATAGATTACTTGCCCTGCACAGAGGGTGTTGATGCCGCAGGAATGGCCCTAGCCCATCGCCTGTTAACAGAATCTACTCCACAGGGGTACAGATTGGTTGAGTATCTTCCAGCAACTCAAACAGGTAGTTATGTATCAAATGATTAGTAGCATTAATAATAGAATGTGATACGAAAAGAATTACAATTGTAACAACATTTTTACAGGTAGGAAACCCCACCGATGGATTTGCAGGTTTGAACGCCTGGACGGCATTTATCGACATACCTGTGCATATCAAGAAGAAACTAGGATTGCATTCAAAAGAAATTGTCCATTAGGTTGCGAGATCAGCCAAGTGCAAGTGGTGGACACAACCAATGTTCACTTCATTGGAATTGAGTATCTAGTGAATTGTTGATGCAGAAGGGTGCGTCAAAGGCGGGAAATTAATCCCAGGTTTGGGGTGGGTTTGCGACTGAAAAGTCGGTTTGCAGTGGCTTTCGTCCAAAAAATTAAAACACTGATTTTTTAGTTTGTATAATATAGGTTAAAATGAATATTAGAGACTCACCCCTTTATTACCACAAACTATTTATTTTGCGGACACGTGTTTCGATCAGTCGCGTTGATAATGCTCACAATAGAAGTGAGCGAAACACGTGTCCGCAAAATAAATGGTATGTGGTAATAAAGGGGTGAGTCTTTCATTTTAATTTTAACTTTATTAATTTTACCACGTATCCTACGTTCTATTGTATAATATAGGCTTTTAATAAAAAATATATGTTAAACATATTTATCTTTGGTTTTCTGTCTAAAAATATTAAGAGGTTGATCTAGAAAGAAAAACTTTTGTGGGACTTGATTTTATGAAATAACATTTATTTTCCAATTAAATGCACAATTTTTAAACTAAATTAACATTATATGTGTGGAGCTGCTATGAAGTCCTTTTTTTATTGAATTTATCTTGAGCTGTTTTAGGCAAATTGATTAAAATTGGGAACGGTCCTTTTTTATGAATTATATTAATCTTCTTCAAGTGAAATAAACAATTAATTTGTTAAGACAAGCCTGTATGTTCCAATGGTTACCACACATTTGCAAAAAGTTTCCTGCTTACACTTTAATGAAAAAGATCTTTTTTTTTATTTTTTAGTCATTTTTTCTAAAACAGTTCAAAATAGATGTGTAATAATTTGTTCAATATCAGCCGCTAAAAACATTAAAAACATTAAAAACAATAAAAACGTTAAAAACATTAAAAAACAGTCAATGTTCTATTTATAGAAGTTATATACGAGGGCTTTAATTAAAACCCAATTCACATTTTCAAAAATTTTATTATTCTTTTCCACAATTTCTTCTACTTCGTGTTTTCTAGGTGCTTTCTTTTTCTTAATATGTTCCTTAAAATAGGCTTTAACTATCATCTTTTCTTTGTCTGTCCACTTTTTCCTTACAAGCTTCTTTTTTCCATTTATTTTCTCATTCGTTTGATAGTCATCTAAAAAAAATATTTACAAGGATTATGTAAAATGGTAAGTAAAAATTCAAAGATTGCTTATATGTATTGGTAAATAAGTATATTGTTTTGTGATCGCCTTGTAAACTCCAAAAATTCTCTGACACAGGAACTGTTATTCATTACATATTTCAAATTAATAAAGCGGATTAAGGGATATTTTTTGTTTTAACGCGGAAATACATATTTTTATCATAAAATTTATTATTATTTATATTAATATTACGAGACTGACAAATGCCTGTTTTTCAATTGTTTCATGAGTACTAACAGTTTTCCATATTACCTTTAAGTGCTTGAGCGACATCGCATTCATGCTCCTTACTGTCATTTGGTTTGTTGGCATTTTTTCGAATAAACCCTGTAATAATACAATAAATAAACATCTAATATATTTTTCTTTTGATTTTGAAATAACTAACGTTCATCTTCAGAATCTGCAGTGTCTGTGTCTGTTAAACCTATTTCATCCAGCATTTTACCATTATATTTCCAAATACTTTCTTTATTTGCTGCAAGTAGTAGTTTCGAAATCTTAGCAGTTTGAAATATATCCTGCGGAAGTCTGGAATGTTATTCTAGTTAAAATTAATTTATCTAAGAAGTAAAATACATTATTGAGCTTTAGTTGGTAAAGTTGATATTTGTCTGTTGGTTGTTAAAAAAACGATGTAGAATGTCTTATAACTGAATGATAAACTGTCTTGTTGTGAAACATATTGATAAATTTATATATAAATTAAACAATAGTAATGTTTTCACCTATTTATTTCGTCAATCTCGACAATATTGTTTCGGTAGATGCTACCATTCTCAAGAGTACAAACTGATACTAAAGTTTACAAAAGTCAGATCGTTTAATTTATAGTTACTGTTCATTGGTTACCACCTATATATTAGGAGTGGGGAGTTTACGGAGTCTTATTCGGTTTGATTATTTACCAAGTTTAATTTTGCATGTTTGGCTTTTTTAATCTCTAAGTTTTCTAATAATGATGAATTTTTTCCTTTATTGATGTTGGTGTGAAGAATTTTTACCTTTTCCATGTCCAAGTTATGTTGAGATGATGTACAGTGATTAGAAAATCCCGTTTTTTTATCTTTTTTATTAATGTTATGCATGTGTTCTTTTATCCGTGTTTTAAAATGTAAAACTAGTAATGTAAACGTAATACTAGTTTCATTTGATGTCTCAAGTTTATTCTCTTGTATTCCAGTTAACAAGTTATTAGATATTTTAAAAGATAAAATAATTTCAAGTAGCTTAGACAAAAGCCAACAACTAGACTTATTAAAAATATTAGAATTATGCTTGGAACAAAACTACTTTTATTTTCAAAACAAATTCTATAAACAGAATGATGGACTCCCTATGGGGTCCCCGTTATCTCCAATATTCGCAGAAATGTATATGGCTCACTTCGAACAACTATTATTCTCTTCCAATAACAACCTTGTGAAACATGTGTTTTCCTGGCATCGTTATGTTGACGACGTATTTTGTATTTGGGCAGGTAGTAATAGGCAACTGGATATGTTTTTGAAATTTATTAACTCAATAGATAATAATATTAATTTTAGAAATAGAACAGAAGTTAAGCTTTTTAGATTTAGAAGTAAGGCATTGTAACAATAGTTTAAGTTTTAATATATTCAGAAAACCTACATACACAGATACGGTTATACCAAATGACTCATACCACCCTAAACAAATAAAACATGCTGTGTTCCACTCTCTCATTCACAGACTATTAAATGTACCGTTATCAGAAGAACAGTTTAATTAAGCGAGAAGTAAACATCATAAAAACCATAGCTACAAACAACGGTTACAACTCCTCATTAGTGGACAAAATCATAAATTGTAAAAAACAAAAAATTGTCACGAAAATGTTATACAATAATAGGTTGGAAATAAAAACAAATCATCATAAATTTTGTTCGTTAAACTTCATTGATAATGTATCATCTAAATTAAAAAATCGACTAAAGAAATTCAATATAAGTATGTGCTATGGAAACAAACACCAAAATATTCAAAAATCTTCTAGTTAATAATAAACCGCCAAAAGACATAAAAGAAAAAAGTGGAATTTACCAGCTGTTTTGCGACTCTTGTGATGCCACCTATATAGGGCAAAGTGGGAGGGCGATTAAAACACGGATAAAAGAACACATGCATAACATTAATAAAAAAGATAAAAAAACGGGATTTTCTAATCACTGTACATCATCTCAACATAACTTGGAAAAGGTAAAAATTCTTCACACCAACATCAATAAAGGAAAAAATTTATCATTATTAGAAAACTTACAGATTAAAAAAGCCAAACATGCAAAATTAAACTTGGTAAATAATCAAACCGAATAAGACTCCGTAAACTCCCCACTCCTAATATATAGGTGGTAACCAATGAACAGTAACTATAAATTAAACGATCTGACTTTTGTAAACTTTAGTATCAGTTTGTACTCTTGAGAATGGTAGCATCTACCGAAACAATATTGTCGAGATTGACGAAATAAATAGGTGAAAAAATTACTATTGTTTAATTTATATATAAATTTATAACTGAATGCTAATATTTAAGAAAAAAGTTTTTGAAATAATAGAAAAAGCAAGTTTATATTTATATATGAACTAGCCGCAGCTGTTTATTAATATTTGAAGACGTAAAAATAATTAATTTTTTAATAATACGTGTAAGACTATTTGAGATACTTTGTTAAACTTTAGAATTTTTCACCCCAAACTGTTCAGAAAGCAAGGGTATCATGTTCGTTGAATGTATTATTTCTGTTTATTTTTTTCTATTACTGTTTATTTTACCTATAAAACGCCTCATGAGTTTTTTTTGTATGCCCCATGAAATTGGCAAACTGTTCCATTTCTTGTTCCGTTATATTTATGACTTGCAAGATGGTCGCTATATGCTTCCTTAAACGAGTTGACGTAAAAAGGTTTCCATCCTTAACATCAGATTCTACTGCTAACTTTTTCAAAGCGTGATACCCACTTATGTATCCATTGTCCGTATTCGGATTAGCAAACAAATATATATTAGAATTAGGTACACACACATTCCTTAAGCCAAATAATACTTCAATAAATTTCTGGACTTCTGTTGTGAACAAAATCGCAACCGGCTTACTGCCTTTTCCTTGCGTTATCACTCTCTTAAACTTTTTTGAAAGATCCCTTTCAGTTTGGGTTAATGAATGTAATAATTCATTCTGTTGTGTTTCCGAAAATGTTTGATGATATGTATCTGTTGTTAGGTATTGAATTTCTCCTATACGCTTTCTATTTAAGAGTAATACTAATGCTAAAGTACACTCCGACAATCGTCTGTAAAGTTTCCTTACTTCGCGGTTTTCTTTGAGGGCTTGGCATGCTTCATTGGCTTCTTTAATTAAAAATTTTTGAAATTTGATGACGTCTTCGGTAAGAGGCAACAGTTTCGGCTTCTCGTAATGTTTTTCATTCAGATTTTTTAGAGCTAGGCTAGACACATCGGAATTCCAATGATTTTCAATTAATTTATGTAATTGTTTAATGTCCTTTAACGTGTTGTCCGGATTATCACAGATAAAAAGTGAACTCTGTTTTAAGATCATTTTTATAGCAATTTCACATACTTGTTTTAATGTTGTTCCCATATGTAAAGCTAAACTCGGTGACCTAAAGGTACATGTTTCTGCGCAATATCCACTAATTATTCTCGTTGCCACAACGAAATTATCAAAAAAATTATGTTTTAAAGTATGAAATAATGATTGTATACTACATTCATTTCTTAATGTTAGTAACAGTCGCCCCAATTCTCGTATTTTATTAGACATCACGTTTCTAATTTGGATTCGTTTATGTTTTTGTAATAAGCTTTCAGCGTAGCAACAAATAAGTATATCTTTCATAGCCGTTGTTGATATGGCATCATTTCTCATTATTGGAAATACTTCAGTTTTTAGTTGTAATGTTGAATAAAAATGATTGTTGCCCCCGGAACAGACACTGTGTAATTGAGCAACTGATAAATGTTGTTCTCTTTTGCTTTGTACTAGAGATTTTCCTTTAGAAACGCATGCTTTTCGGTGACGTCTTAAAAAATTTCTCGCAAAATATCCAAAACAATCTGGACATGCAATGTACGTTTCTTTTAAAATTTTATCGTCTTTTTCGATATTGGTTCGACTTGGCTTTGGTCTTCGAATAGGTCGAATTGTATTTAGACTGCTAAAAACATAATTGCCTTGACGACGAATGATTTTTAACAGTTCTTTTCGTTTAGGATCTTTCATGTGTAAAGAGTTGAATTCTTTTACTGCTGCTTCATTATTGTGATTCCGTATTAGGTGCCGTGGAAAATGAGTTGCATCTTTATAGCAATAAGGACATGCAGTTTTCTTGGTCCATGGTCTGACGTTGGTAAATTCTTCGATAGTGGACAATGGTTTTGCTGTACAAAGTTTTCAAATGATTGGTTACCAGTATCTACATTGCCTGGTGGTTTTACATTCCCTACTGCAATACATATTCTGGCTTAGACAAATAAAACATTCCAACCTTCTTCCCATAAAAAATCAACAAAATTATGTCAAAATTACGACGATTGTGAGCACTTAAAATAACTCCTGAGTTATGTCGAATGTCCAAAGGGTTGGATTTTTAAAAAAGAATTTTAAACTCGAAAAACTTATTTATTTATTTCAAAAGAACACATTTATGAACTACACTTTACAACTGATAGCTACCGACAATATTTTAAAAGGGACGAGTCAAAAACTATCGTGAGGAGACTGACTCCTGATGCGGGGTGCAGTACTATTTGTAAACTAGCCTAGACGAAGGAATTCGGGGGTAAGAGTAGACTGTCGCCACCCTGCGATAACGTAGGCTGGATATAACACCTCCTCCCTCAGGATAAGACTCTCCTCAGTATTCAGGCAAAGGTAGGATATATTGGAACCGAAGGTGAATTCAATTCTTTCATTTCTTCGGCTGGTGGATTTTCTGGATTCTTCTTTTCAAATTTCCTTTTAATCGATGTATAGAGATGTTGAGCTTGTTTTCTGTAACAAAAGATGAGGCACAGAATAGTAATGGCAATTATGCACAGTCCGGTGACGACTGAGTGTCCAATAAAGTAGACGGGTTTTAGATGTATAGGCGTCTCTTCAATTTGTCGTAACAGTGGAATAATTTCTTCATCTCTTGAGGGGTAGTTTTTTAATTCCATTAATTTCTTTTTCGGTGCTGGCAGGGGAATCTCATATTTCTTGATTTCGTAGTCGACAAGGTGTGTTTCTTTCTTCTCGAAAATATCTTGATTAATCGACAGAATTTGATAGTAGTCTAGTAGATACGATCCTTGCGTACGTCTTCCTCCATCTAAGGTCCATCCTTTGTTGGTGGAGATCAGCAGTGATTTGTTTTGGAGTTCTTCGATGTTGGTGTAGCTTTTTACGGAAACAATAAGGCATTCTGTCGGCTTTAAGCAATCGTTTATAATTTCTTTGGTACAAAAGAAGGACTTTATCTCCAAAGGCGTGCAATTTTCGTACCATTTGGAAAGGGTTTCGTAAGTGACGTGGAATCGTGAGGGTGTGATAATTAGGGCATTTTTATTAATTAAGGGATATATTTTGGATAATGCATGTAATAGGAAAGCTTATTATGCATAAGATGATGTCATTAGTCAAAATCATGTCCTGTTTATTATATTTTAGAAAATGAATTGGATGCAGATCTGAATAAGGTAAAATCTGCTTTTTTCCATAAATTTCTGTCAGATGAGAGAGCATTTCTTTCATTTGTTTATCTGAAGAAGTTTTTTTTGCTATGAAAAAAGTTTGTCCGCGATCGGCGGAGAACCGACCGCGCATGGGTAACTGCCTGCTATACTGGGAACCGGTTAACTCGGTGAGCTAGAAACCGGGCCCGCGAATAGTGCTTAACCTTTCGAATGAAAAAATAATAAAGTGCCAGCAAGCAAGCAAGGAGCGCGCACACAATGCACAGAACTATAAGGCTGTGTGTGTGTGTGTGTGTGTGTGTGTGTGTGGTGTGTGTGTGTGTGTGTGTGTGTGTGTGTGTGTGTGTGTGTGTGTGTGTGTGTGTGTGTGTGTGTGTGTGTGTGTGTGTGTGTGTGTGTGTGTGTGTGTGTGTGTTTGTTTTGTGAAACGCAAATGTAGCAGGTGCGTTATCATCAAAACAAACCGCAATTGTCGGTCGTAGGAAGTTATAAATAAGTTAATCATCTGATGGTGGATTTAAAATTAAAACAACAATAATATTTTTGGAATACATATATTTTTGAGAATTTACATTTTTTTTTTTAATTATTATATTATAAATCTATTAGATATATTTTCAATTATCTTGTACATTGAAAACAAATTCAAACAAAGGAATATCTTCTATGATGTTGTATAGTGATAGTTCATAAATAAATTAAGATCTGACTATCATTTCATCTCCAAAATATCTATATAAAAATGTTGTTCCCAATCGAAGTAAAGGTGTAACCATACAATTATGACATATCCATAGCATATTTTGTATATCTTCTATTATATTACTTTCATATGTAACATATCTTTTTCCTAAAAAAGGCTTACAACAAATATGACAGTGTGTTGCATTTAAGAATTCAATTTCCTGCTCACAATTTAACGGCTTCATAGGAACAATATCAGATAAAATAATTTGCACTTTAAAAGCAATTTTTTCAAGTTCCTTAACAAACCACGGAATACAATCTTTTCCTGTGTATAATTTAAATCTTGAATATGAGTCGTTATAAGAATATTTTAAATAATATGCAATACTGAAAGGTTCATGTTCACAAACACTTCAATTGTGTTTTTCTTGTCATATTATTTACATTTTCATCACAATTAATGAGTAAACTTTCCAAATCAGCATAAATAACAAACGGCACTAACTCCTTATGTTTAAAATTTCTGATTGAGTGGGTAAAGTAATTTTTGTGCTGTTTAAATTTTTACAATCGATTGTATGCCGTTCTAAAATTTCTTCTGAATGAAAATGATTTAAACATCAATTACAGAACCACTTTTTATGTGCAAATCTTTTGGTTTGTTTATATACCTAGATAGGTTTTTATTTAATGCAAAATGAAATGTTATATTCAGTTCTATATCTGTATCATATTCCTCTTCTTCTTCGAAATATATACGAATATATTTTCGTGAAACGTAACCCAGTTTTTGTACTCTAAACCCCCTTTTTAATAAATTCATATATGGTATAAAATCATGTTTACTTAGACACAATGGTACTATTTCCTTTTTCTCTATGGTAAATATATTTATTGATAATTTTTTCATTTCTTCAAACTTATTTATATCTTTTAATTGAATAGGGAAATTAATTCCTTCATATTTGAGAATTGTACTAAAGTGTGGATATGAGGAGGTTCTATTACAGTTTTTATTGTGAGTTGCTGGATGGAGTGCAGCAACAATACTCCATAGGAAACAAAATTGATCGTTATTTTGATTATTGAGAACAGCTTTAGTATTTTTAATGTAAGATGGTAAATCTATATAAGTTGATTTTCCAAAGTTAATTGGTGTATAATGATTAATGTTTATTTTAAGCTGAATAATTTCAAAAAGTGCCCAACCACTATCCCTTTCTAAAAATTCTTCTAATTTAGATAAAAGCTTATCACTTATACCAATCCCTTAAATTTGTAGTCAGTTCAATGACATGATTTTTAGTTGTAAAATGTTTGACATCTGTTTCCCCAGTTGAAGGTTTAAAAAGATTAGCATAAAAGATAACATTTACTTTTAATAACGATTTTTTAAGTTCTTTTTTAATTTGGATTTGAAAGCTTTTGTATGCTTTTTTAAAAAATAACGTTGGTTCTTTTATATTATAATTTATTATGCTACCTGTCCTGATCCTACTTCCGAAACAACTTTCTAAATCTATCCATTTTACATTTTTAATAGAACGTGCTTTGTTTCTAAATTTTGTGATAAGTTCATTTCTAAATTTATTTTAATAATATTTTAATAAAGATAAATTAGCTTCTAACTGAGACTTATTAACTAGTTTTTCCTTTGTTCCTTGTATCAATATTTTTTTAACTAATAAAATATTAGTATTTAATAGTTTTATAAACTTTTCATGTTCAGCCTCTTTCTTAAGTAACTTATCAACTTGTTTGATTTTCTTAATGAAATCTTTAAAAATATTATTAGCTTCCATACTTAATACAATATTAATAATAACATTAGTAAAACAAAAACACCTTTAAATTGTGGTTTATATGTTTGTGAGAAACGTACACATACAGCCTTGATCGTGACCGATTTTTACAGGATGCAGTCAGATAAGAGTCTAAATATAGTTTACTACTTATTAATCGTGTTAAAAAATACCTAAAATAAAAAAATAAATAAAAAAGAATTATTAGTAAAATAGGTATGTGTTTTATATTACCTGGTATTTAAATTAGTTGGAATTCAACTAGCTCTGCGTCTTTGCTTCCCCTATAGATTACAACAAATTTTGATTTGTTCAATAGACTTATTCGTTCACTAGTGAGCAATCCATACAAACGCTTTGGTAAAAATATAATACTTTCTTCCGTTTCTACTGCAATTGCATCTCCATGTCGTGTTTTTCTTCGGGCTAGGTGTACAACTGGATACGGTTTATTTAGTATTATATCCTTTACATGTAGCAGTGGTTTTGAGTCACATAAACCTACTTGGTTAATAGCATCAAAGTGAGCTTCAAGATTAATTTGATTAGATGAGGATGAAGTCATTTTTGAAATTGAAATAGTTACTTGTTTCAAAAAAAAGTTGAGGAACAAACACAGAAATCACTACAACTTATTGATTTGCAATGATTTAAAAATTTTTTACGTATAGTATTTATAATATATTGTATCACACACAGACACACACACACACACGCACACACACATTGATACTTTAGTATATGTTCATTTTCCTCTTGTTATTCTTTAATTTTTGTTTTGTAACTTTTGGTTTCCTGTTTTTTTTTAACTTTTGGTTTCCTGCTTTTTTTCTTTTTGTTTATTTAGATGTTTATACAGATAATTGATAACAATATTTATATCATTTTCTCTATTAGTTGGTATTCATGATGCTGAATAAAATGAACATACTGTATATAACACCAGTAAAGAATTTATAGAATTCATGTTTACTTGAATAAAAACTGCATACAACTAAACTGTATATCAAATTGCTTCTGATAATGATGTACCTGTGGTTGATTAGAAAACCAATATTGATAAAAAGAATAGTATAAAAGCTCTGAAACAAGACAGAAACAACAACAGAAAAAAAACACAAAACTGAACAATGGACAACGGGGACAACGGTGCTGACAATGTTGAATACATAGAGGAGGTAAATTTCTTCAAAAGGGTAATACCTGCAAATTTACAAGTAAGTTTAATTTTTATTATCATTTTGATTTCTTTTAATATGTAAACTATATTTGTGTTTAAGAATAAGCCTATTCTAGTATTCGAGGCATCAGGAAATCCTCCATCACCTTCTTTTATATATTTCTGGAGATGCGGGTGCCACATGTTTATTTCATGAAAAACGGAAATTCAATCCTAGAGGTGTGGAAAGTGTAAGTAAAAAAAAAAAGTTTTATTTAATTGAAATGATTGTAATATTAATATAATCCTTTTATTTTTTATGTACAGAAAATTACCTTGACATAACATAATATTTATATATGTACCTACAATGTAATTTTAATTAAAATAAAGAAAAAATGTTCAAACAACGTCTGATGTTTTAATCCAACTGTTATATTTGTCTGAAAATCCTAACCATTTGACGAAAAGGTTATTATTTTTACGTTTTAGTACTTTTTCAATTAAGTAAATACCCGGATATTTAGTTTTTTGTACTTCCTCTGTATAGAAACCTCCACTAATAGGGTTACCATTTAAATCTTCTAACAAATATGTATATGGGTAAGTGTAATTAATTTTTGCTATTTTAAATAGTTCAGTTGTCCAGTTGGCTTTATAAGACTTTGAAAATACATGTTTAGCTTTACTTATTCGTACTATTTCGCCCACTTAAAATGTAGGTTTTCCACATAGGTATCAATTTAATATGACTGTACGCTGTATCGAGTATGTACTTTTCATTTAGTTTTTTTATCGCTTTTGTCGGAGTCATTCCTATTGTTCTATGTATAGTGTGATTATAATCATTAACTACATCATCAATTATATCTATCCATCGATATGAACCTCTATAATGTAATACTTTAAACAATTTTGTTTTTATAATTCTAATTACACGCTCAACAATGGAGGCTTTCTTAACTGAATAACTACTATAATGATTAATTTTATATTTTTCCATTAAAGATTTAAATTTATGATTATAATACTCTTTACCATGGTCAGTTTGTAAATTTTTAGGAATGGAATCTAGCGTCTCCAATATCTGTTTTATACCATTAACCACTTCATTTGCTGATTTATCTTTAATAGCCTTTATCCATATATATTTTGAGAAACAATCGATAACAATTAATAGAAACTTGTAATTATTATTCTCTTTGGCATACTCTATTAATTCAATTAAATCACTTTGATATAAATCTGCTAAACCTTTAATAATTACACGTCGACGTTTGAAATTTCTCCTGGCAGGTCGATGAATTTCATTTACTACACTCTTCCTTCTCATTGACATGTTCTTGAATTTTTTTTATTCTTTTAATTAATAGCATTACTTATAATTATACATGTTACATCCTGCACAATCTTTCCTCGGTGGGGCGGGACCATCAGTAGGGTAAGAGAACCGATTCTAAAACAGAGGAGTGAGGAGGGTGATTTATTACTATCGAAATTTGAATTTATTGTGAAGCAACAGTTGTTGCATTT
>CM055662.1:14470578-14489668 GCA_029378335.1 Agrilus mali
ATAAGACATAAAAAATTGTTAATTTCGATAAAATCCAGTAGCTTCTGTATAACAGCAGTTTGATGAAGGAGATCTGGTAACACTCGCAACGCCTGAGTAGCGATGTTTATAATCAAGGCAGTAAACTTAATTGAGGGATGGAATAATTTATGCCCCTTATACCCTTTCGGGTAATTCACACTGTATCAAAAAAGTCAACAAACAAAAACGAAAAACTTATAACACAAAACCATCACAAAACTGTACAACGATTGATCGATCAAACGACAACAAATTTATAAACAAATTGATGCACATGTGATAGGGCATCCCAAATTTTACGGGCACCCTGGTGCGCACCCTATGTGTATTTATACGCAACGACAATGAACGACAATTTTTAATCGTCATCACAACCAAATTTTCTTTACTGTCAGTAATTTAGAGGTAATAAACAAAGGCGATTTAGTTGGGAAGACAGATGCTATGATGGCGCTGTCGTCGACATTTCATACCCTGATTGTCCCCAGCATATGGAGCCAGTCGGTTGAAGTAGACTACTCTTGGTTTTCCATTGGGAGTACGTCTAATTCGGTAGATTACGTCATTGATTCGTTTGATAACTTTATATGGGCCTTCCCAATCTTGTTTCAGCTTCGGCGAGAGACCCCTTTGACGCTTGGGATTATAAAGCCACGCCAAATCTCCTTACTGAAATCCTCGATCAGTGGCCTTAATGTCATATGCGTCCTTCATCCGGTCACTGGCACTGTTTCCATAAGTCGCTCAAAGGTGGCTGGAGACAATTCTAGAAACTGTAGGCTGCGTACAGCCCAGTTCCTCTCCGATTCCGGACTGGAAACCGGGATCGGTCATATACCGTAAAAATACTTTCATTTTTTGTACCGGTGAAAGCGCACCTCCTCTGGTTTCCACATTTTCTCCAATGAAATAGTCGGCTAACCACTGAACATTTACTTCGTCAAAGCGAAATAGGGTTCGAAAGTCAGACTCACGTGGAGTCTTTCTCTCTTTGTACACCTTTCGTGCACGTACGTGCACCACATCCGCCATGGAAAATTCAAATTTAACTATTATACGAACACACTTTACAACCATCAACGCAATTCGTTGTAACTGTGCGTATAAATGAATAAAGTAAATGCTATAAAAGTTTCTGTAAACTAGATGCATTATTTCTGAAGTAAATCTTTCAGTTTAAAAGCAAATGCTCCTTTTTATGAATACTTGAAAAGTAAGACCTTCTTTCTTCGAACAAAACGTTTTTGCTCCAACTCCAAACCTTTTCCTTCTTTAATTTTATGAATAGAATATGAAGTTAATTCTTTTATTTTTGCAAGTAAAAGCAAATCCTCTTTTTTATAAGTTAAGTTTAGTCACCTGTCCATCGTTGTGCATCATAAGGATGTGATTCTTGTCCGCGAGGGGGGGATGTCATATAATGCTCAAAATTTTACAAAAATTATATTTCCTTTATTTCGAGAAACGTTTGTTGAAACTTTCGACACATGAAACCGGGTCACAAAATGGTATTTATTATTGTTATGCGATCCAACGCAAATACGGAACTTCAACATAGATTCATGACAAACGTAGGTCGTGACCAAGTTCTGAAGTTCCGTTTGGGGGTAACGAGAAGAGTTTTAGTAAACTTTATATTGGTGGACTTTTTATAAACTGTTTGTGTTTGTTTACGTGCATTTACCTGAAATCAGGGTGAGTTATTCACTGAGTACTTCAAGCATACTTAATAATTATAATATTGATAATTTTTTACAATGATGTTGTTTGGTAATTAACTGATTTTAAAAGTTATTAATGAGATGATAATTAGCGACGCTACCTAGACTATTAAGCTGCGGTGACACTGTGGTATCCAATGGTCATCTTTAATCATTCAAATATTTTACGCACGCTTCTTAAAAAAAAAAAATTTTATAGTTTTTCGATCATGGTATTACAAAACTCTTTGTCAAATTTCCTGATAGCTTTTTGAATAATTACTTGCATTTTACGTGAGTAAAATAAACTAAACAACCATATGTTTTTTTTTTGTGTGGTCTGCCTAATTTCTGCTGGTGTTCTGGCGTTTCGCACACATGGGGTGTAATAACCATAAATACTCTTGAGCTGACGTGAGACCGCAGCATAATAAACAAGCAGCAAGGAAACTCTCAAGCGGCGGCTTTGATCTTACTACACCAGAATATTTGACCTTGACGGCACCATTTGGGTGTAGAAATCAGGGTCGCACTCAGAACACAGTTATGCAAGACAACAGGACCGTACTACATGTTTTTAATCAAAAGTAGGCATTATTCAATTGTATATAATTATGTAGTGAAATATATAGCAAAACATGATAAGGATTAGAAAAGCTACGAAAAACCTAACATAAAAAAACTTCGATAAACCTAAGTACGTATTTTAAATTAAATATAGTGTTATTGTTGGTATTATCGCAACAATAACACAGACGTGTTTGATTATTTTATTCTCGGGAACTTGTTGTTTATAAACATGACAAAAGTACATGTACATGGCCAGTTTTCATGGAATTCGCGACACCGCTTCTGTGTCCGGTAAGAATGCAAAAATCACAAGTCAATCTGGTTCCAGCAGTCTGGTCGATAATAACCTATTTTAACTACGTTACAATAACTTAATACATATAATAAAAGTTTGCTTTTTACTCTTGTGTTAATAAAGTGTTTTACAACAAAGTTGTGGATTTTATTGTCATCAACTGCAGCTCAATGCAACAGTTATGTGTAAGGTTTTAAAAACAAGGGTATAAAAATAATAGGCATTTACGCCACAAAAATGAAAACAACTACTAAATTAATATATGTATTATTGATGGCGCCATATCATCAATTTATTTTTGTTGATATTTTTTAAATTTCTGTTGATGTTTTTGAAACTATAAAATATTCTGATTGTTATATATAATTTGGTTACAAGTAGTTTTGGAAATAGTGGACAGGGATGTATGTGGGAGGGGTGTTAAGGGATTCGTTCGAGAATAATTAATCCCAACACCTCAGGTTAATAATTTTAATAAACCATAAAATATAAGTAAAAGAACAGGTTAATGTGTTAACAAAGAATAACGAAAAGAACGAACAAAATAATGCAGAAGAGAAAGAAAGGGTTGTATCGATTTCACGTGCGTGGTGTGTTTTAAGGAGGTCAGTTGAACACTGCAATATTAGATAAAGCTATGAATTTAAAATATGTCATTCTTTTAGTCCTGTAGAATGATTCTAGAAAAACTTTAGGATATCTTATCGAACTATTTAACAAGATATTCAACTTTGAATATCGTCAGAAATACACGGTGCTGTATGGTATATGGTCACAATCTAAACTAAATTCCTCTATTTAATATACTCACAAATTAGATATCAGCTGGGAAAATAATCATATTTATAAATTAATATTTATATTTTTAATTTATCGAAAAAAAAATGTACTTTGACGATGTCTTTTTAATATAATTTGTGAATAAAGAGTCTAAAAATAGGGAACTCGTATCCTAGCTTTGCCGCCATGTCGATTTGACAACGTCGCAACTCGATGTACTGCATGCGTTATATAAAATTATATCGATTATGACAGAAGACTATAGGTTAGGTTAGGTTACTTAAATGAATCTTGTTTACCGACAATACGCGACGTTGTGAAACGTTTTCACAACTATTTACATCTAAAGTCAATTGAATTACTTTATATTTCTTGAGCATGATTTAAAATATCAAAATTGTATAATCCTTTATAAAACTAAAAATAAACATTTTTTACTATTATAAAGTATATTCGACTTGAAATTTTTTTTTAGGATTTATGGTCTAAAACTAGAGTAGTAGTCACCTGACCTCCTTAAACGTCTAAGTTCTTTCTGCCCCAATGTAGTGGCGTGATCGGCGGTGGAACGCTCTTATTCTCGCGCATCAATAAGGGGAGGACGCGACAGACCACGTGGAGTACAAAGGCTGGCATTCACAAAATAATTAGGCGAATGTGAGGCAAGTTTTTGCTACAAAGTATTATATAACTACCTACAAGGAAAACTTTGAGTGTCATGAAAATTGACCATAAAACTAAAATAGTCGAAGAAATAACCTGGAATTTGGCTATTCCAAAATATTCAAGAAGATTGAGGTGTTATGCTAGTATCCAAAATAATTCGTATTTTGGATTCCCTATCGGTATTCTGCTGGTACCTGGCTGATAAGGATTTCGGTATCGCTAATTGATTGAACTGCCTATGTGAAGTGCGAATCTAATGACAATTTAGAGTAAGTTTTCTTTATAGAATTAAGATTTGTGTTTTATTATTATTGTTTACTTTTTATTCAGTTATTGTATTTGATGGTTTGTCATTTGTTCTTAATAGAGGTTTGTGTATTCACCCGCTGCTTATTATTTAATATTGAATAAAATAATAAAAAAGATCCCACGAATTTATTCCCTGAAGGGTAGCGTACTATTTTGGCGCCCAACGTGGGGCGTGGATACACATCCTTTTTTGTTTTTGAGTGAAATTTTAGTAATTGATGCTAGGTAGTTATTAATAAATAAAAGAAATGAATTCAAAAAGAAAATATAAAAGGAAAGGTAGAGAAATTAGTCCTGAAGTAGGAAGTGATTTAGAATTAAAAAGACATACAAATGATGAACAAATAAAAAAAATTATATTATCATTGTCTAAGAGTATGGAGGAGATGCAAAAGAATATGTCTAAATTAGCTGTAACAGTAAAAGAAACTAGAGATAATATTGATAACGGTTTGATGTCCCAAAGTCAGAGCGAAAAACAAAATTTAAATATAGGAAAAACACATTACGTGTCAGTTTTTAAAGATTTGGGGGGTACTAATCTTATTTTTTCAGTGGGGGGTAACTTACACCCAATGATGTTTATAAAAAAATAAAACGTTTATTTTTGGAAGCAGGTGTGCCGCCAAGAGCACAAATCAATTTAGCGATAAATTGTTTACGGAGTTCCGCGAATGATTGGGCTTCTACGAAAGAAAATACTTTCCAAAATTTTGATCAGTTTTGTGAAGCTTTTCGTACGCGATATTGGGGGATAGAACAGGAAAAATAATTGTTCTTCGACTTAAAATTTGGGAGTTATAATCAGGTTATTAGCAGGGCTGATTATATGTTGAAATTGGCCAGCCAACTTTCTTTTTTGACAGAAGAAATATCGGAGGAAAAATTCGTTGAATTTATAAGTAAACATTTTTCGTCAGAAATTGAAAGGGGTATTATTTTAGGAGGGATTAGAAAAATTGACGATCTAGATGTTTATTTAAGAAAAATAGACGCAACATATAATACGAGAGAGAGAACGACTGGTGCGGGGGAGAACAGAGACAGGGAAGCGTGGCGGCCGCCTTTGTCGGAAGCCCGCAGTTGGGACCATTGGAAGCGGGGCTAACGGCAATAATGCTGATCATCGCGGCCGTGGCGAAGACGGCCAAAATCAAAGTACGAACGTCGTAAGCCGGCAAAACAATATAAGAGCCGGTGAACAAATGCAAAACCGACAAATAAATTTTATTTACAAAACGCCTTTGCATCCAGAAGAAATATTGAGCGAAGATGAAAGAGAGGTAACGGAGGGACATTCGGAGTTTATTTCACCGATAATTAAAACTCTTGTATGTAGAGATGTGTCATTCGTGAATGATTCGATCTTTGGGATTGGATCACTTGAAAGTATTGAATGATACGATCTTCGTTCTGCGCAATCGGTCGATCACCGAATGCTTAATCGGTATCCGCCAGCCGGTACTTCGTATTCGATTCGATGATACCTTATCTATGATCGATACATAACGGACGACCGGCGACGGAATAAGATCAACTATCGAGATCGGGACTATCGAGTGCAGTGCAGTATTTAGTTTGCAAGGAAATATAAAAGACTCATTGAACATATTTGTAAATATTATTCATGTCCTTGCTGGTTAGTAATTTAATTTATAAAAGCAAACAATACTTACTTTATTTCAGTGTTATCGAAAAGCGATTTTTCTTTTATTATTTATATGTACATTGTTACGTTCAGAAAGAGCTTCACTATATGTGTATCAATTGGTATATATGGATGTCAATAAAATATGTATCTAAACTATAAAAATATATATTTAGTTTTCTTTTTGCAGGAGAGGGTTTCTACAGCAACACATTGTTACAACAATGCAACAATGTTTTTTTAACAATTTTTACTATAGAAATCTTCTCCTCGTCCAAATAAAACAGAGATAGCCATTGTATGCGACATGCGAGCCATGCGTTGCAAGTGGCAAGCACAAACAACAGAGTGATCGAATGAATGATTGATACAAAAGATTCGATCATTTTTGTAGTCAATCACCGATCGATCGAATCACCATAAAGTGAATGAATGACACATCTCTACTTGTATGTGACGAACGAGTTGAAACGTTGATAGATTCGGGATGTGAATTATCAGCCGTTTCGCCAGAATTAATTCAGTCCTTAGAAATAAAAAAAGTCGAAATACCAACACTACCTGTAAGTAACACAGCTGTGACAGTAGCAGTTGGTGCAAAAAAATATAAGATTAAAGAACAAGTGCTGTTAACTGTAAACATAGCAGGGAAACATTTTGAATTAAGTTGCATAGTAGTTCCGCATTTGAATAAAATGTTAATTTTGGGATGTGATTGGCTTACAGAAAAGAACGCAACATTAAATTTTGAAAAGCGTATTTTGAAATTTAATCAAGGGGATGAGGAAGTAAAGGTTAAGTTCGTAACAAACAAAAGTTGTACTGAACAACGCGTAGTAGTAATAAATGAGTCCGGAATTGTAGTCAATGGTAAGGAGCGTCACGAATATACGTATGACGAAATGAAGCAAGTAGTAGATAAGACCGAAACGTTTAATGAAATAAATAAAAGAAAACTATTAGAATTACTAAACGAGTTTTCTGACGTGTTTTCGGAAACCCCGGGTCGTATTAAAGGCTATGAACATGAAATCAAAATGCGCGACGATTCACCTTTTTATAACCGACCGTACCCGGTACCTTTTTCGTATAGGGAACAGGTGAAAACCCAAATTACAGAAATGGAACGGTTAGGAATTATAGAAGAATGTCCAACGGAATATGTATCACCTTTAGTAACGGTACAAAAAAAAAAGATAAGTCAATACGTGTTTGTTTAGATTCTCGTTTTCTAAATACGCGGATGATCATGGACAGAGTAATTCCGCCTGGACCGGAGGATCTTTTAGCAAAATTTGGTCAAAATAAAATAATAAGTAGTTTGGATATGACATGCGGTTATTGGCAAATAACATTAAAGGAATCAGATACAAAATATACGGGATTTGTTTTTGATAATAAAACCTATTGTTTTAAAGTTTTACCTTTTGGTCTATGTACGAGTGTGGCATCATTTATTCGCTGTTTAAGTAAAATATTAGGACCATTGTTTGAGGAGTTCACGTTAATATTTATAGATAATATCTTGGTTCGATCAGAAACGGAGGAAGAACATTTGTTACATTTAGAGAAACTGTTGAAAAAGTTTCGTGAAGTAAATTTGACAATAAAATTGAGGAAGTGTGCTTTCGCACGACGTGAGTTAAAAGTTTTAGGCATTTAATCTCAGCTGATGGTATAAGGATAGACCCTAGCCAATATCAAGCAATACAGAATTTTCCTTCTCCGCGTAATATTAAAGAATTAAGGGGATTTTTAGGTTTTGTAAATTTTGAAAGACGATTTTGCAAAAATTTTTCTGATCTTACTATACCTTTGTTAGATTTATTGAAGGGGGTTACATGGAAGTGGGGTCAGATCGAAGAGAAAACATTTCAGGAAATTAAAGACGCGTTTTTAAAGGCGGTAACATTGAAACACCCGCGGTTAGAAGAAACATTTTATATACAAACAGATAGTTCCGGGTTCGGATTGGGAGCATGTCTATATCAGTTAAATCAACTAAAAGAAAAGGGAATTATTGCTTTCACGAGCAGGACATTAAAGGGACCAGAACTAAACTATACAGTAACAGAAAAAGAAGCTTTAGCGTTTATTTTTGCGTTAAAACAATGGCGTACGTTGGTATTGGGACGGGATTTAGTCTTTGTTACGGATCATAAGGCACTTTCTTATCTAATGAGTTGTAAATTAGGGAATTCACGATTAGCGAGATGGACTCTATACTTGCAGGAATATAATTTTCGAATTGTTTATTGTAAAGGTAAAGAAAATTGTCAAGCAGATAGTCTTTCACGGCAGCCGTTAACAGATGACAAAGCAAGCCAAATCCTTATGATTAAATGTAGTGAATTTTATAATTCCTTAAAGGGAAAATTGAAAGATATTAGAAAAGATCAGATGGCAGATAAATGGATATCTCGAGTTAGAAACGATTTAGAAAAACAAAAGCAAAATAAAAGGGAGGTTATGAGTTACTGTTTGTGTAATGGTATTCTGTTTAAAAAGGGGAATGAATACGAACCGGGTTACCAACTATGTGTGCCAGAGAAATTGAGATGTATTTTGATTATCCAACAGCATAATGATTTTGGGCATTTTGGGTACAAGAAAACCTATGTTCATATGAAATGTGACTTTTATTGGTCAAAGATGCGGCGAGATATAAAGAAAATAGTAATAACATGCGACCTATGTCAAAAGTCTAAAGTTAGTAAGCATTGTATAGGCGAATTAAACCTAGTGCTGAAGGAAAAACCAGGAGAATTAGTATGTGTAGATATAATCGGCCCGTTACCGAAATCTCGTGGAGGGGTAACTCAACTTTTTGTCGCAGTGGACGCTTTCTCGCGATATGTGAAGTTATATGCATTAAAACGCGCTACGACCCGAGCCATTTTAAATCGTTTAATAAATGATTATTTTATAAAAGTAGGAGTACCTTAGGAAATATTGAGCGATAATGGTACTCAATTTCGCTCTCGATTATGGGTAGAAAAATTATCCGATTTAAGCGTCAAGGTAAAATTCACATCGGTGTATTTCCCCCAAGGAAATATGACAGAAAGAAGTAATAAAGAAATCGGGCGTCTTTTACGGACTTTGTATTTCATAAACATACGTTATGGGCTTATCGCCTGGAAGACGTAGAATCATGTCTAAATAATATAATTCATTCGGTGACAGGTTACTCACCTGCTTATCTTCATTTTGGAAACATAGAGAAAAATAATATACATAAAATAATAAATTTTCCAAAACCGGAAAATCAAGAGGTAGTTAATTTGCATAGTATGTGGGAATTAGCGAGTACTAAATTAAAACGTACGGTCTCTCAGAGGAAATTGAAACACAATCAAAATCATAAAATAGTTGAGTTTCAAGAAGGCGATCAAGTTTTAATTAAATCTCACAAACTATCGTCAGAAGAAAATTCAGAAATTAAAAAGTTTTTCCTTTTATATGAAGGCCCATATCGAGTTTTAAAATGTATAGGTCCAAATGCCTACCTAATTGGTGATGAACAAGGAAATTCTTTGGGACGTCATAACGTGATCAATATGAAAGCGTATAGACCTTTAGAAATGATATCTAATTAAATAAAAAAAAAAAAGAATAGAATAGAAAATGTATTACATTAGATTAGGTTTAAAGTAGATTAGAATTTGGTGAAGTCCTAGCGTTGCGAATGCTACCCTAAAACTTCAGGGGGGTAATGAGAGGGTTCGAACATCGAAGATAAAAACAGATGATGTTGTGCGGTTGTGTTTTGTGCCGAAAGGGGTACCGAACTGTCTACGAGTTGCCGGTGTGAGAGGTGTTTCCCGAGATCCGATCGTCCGCGGGCAGCAAGGGCAGTCGCCTTTTAGCTGTCGAAGTGGCTGGCATTCACAAAATAATTAGGCGAATGTGAGGCAAGTTTTTGCTACAAGGTATTATATAACTACCTACAAGGAAAACTTTGAGTGTCATGAAAATTGACCATAAAAATAAAATAGTCGAAGAAATAACCTGGAATTTGGCTGTTCCAAAATATTCAAGTAGATTGAGGTGTTATGCTAGTATCCAAAATAATTCGTATTTTGGATTCCCTATCGGTATTCTGCTGGTACCTGGCTGATAAGGATTTCGGTATCGCTAATTGATTGAACTGCCTATGTGAAGTGCGAATCTAATGACAATTTAGAGTAAGTTTTCTTTATAGAATTAAGATTTGTGTTTTATTATTATTATTTATTTTTTATTCAGTTAATGTATTTGATGGTTTGTCATTTGTTCTTAATAGAGGTTTGTGTATGATGGTTTTGTTAAGAATTCCAATATTTAAGCTGCTTAATAGGTATACGCATTTTATTAATGTGACACTTTATTTATGAGTCATGTAAGCAGGAGACTAAAATATGTTCTGTTTATGTTTTGTCTAGATTAGTAAAGTGTTTATAACAACTCTGTTTCGACTTCGATTCTCTCACGAATCTTTCTTTAAAATAATAGTAGTCGTAAGCTTACCTTCAACATATTAAAACGTTTTTTGTTCATCTTCGATCTTTTACAAAATAACTTGCAAAATAATTGAACTTTGCGTTTTCTTTTAAAAGCCACTGCACAGCAACTCGCTAACAGGGTTATGGGCCCAGAACCTAGTACCCAATCATTTTTGTTTTTGTGATTAACGGTTAAAAGAACGCGTGTGTATTGGTTCGGTAGTTAGGAACTGTAATACATAAAAGTTCGTGCAATTGACTTTTGGTTGTCGTCGCAAAAAAAATAAAATGGCGGTAAACGAGAGTGTAAATGTCGGGATGATTGCGGAGAAACTTAAGGGTCGTGAAAATTATGCGGACTGGAAGTTTCAAATATCTGCATTGTTGAAGCTCGATGGATTATGGAACTGCATAACTGGACAGTGGGAATCGAGTGTAGATGAAGCTACAAAAAACCGTCGCGGTGAGAAAGCTCTCTCAAAAATAATTCTTTCTCTTGACAAATCTACGTACCCTCATGTCATGCAGGCCAATACAGCTAGTGAAGCGTGGCAAGCTTTGGAAAGTGCATTCGAGGACAAAGGACTCCACAGACGACTACGTCTCCTAAGAAACTTGTGTTCAATAAAATTAGAAAATTTCAACACGATGGAGGAATACGTTAACGAAGTTATGGCTTTGTCACAGCAACTTCGGTCAATGGGAAAACCACCGGACGACGAATTCTTAGGAGTTATACTGCTACAGGGTCTTACAGCTGACTATGACCCAATGGCTCTGAAAAATTCGGGCGTCGCAATAACTTCAGACTTTATAAAAACCAAGTTGCTACAAGACACAAAGTGGCAAAACAGTAAGCACAACGGCGGCAGTGCATTTGTTGCAAGAAAAATGAAAAAACTTCCGTGGTGTTGGGGCTGTAAGCAAAAAGGCCACTACAAAAATCAGTGTCCCCAAAATAAGAAGAGTCCAGATCAAAATAATTCTGAAAAGATCAAAAAGGACAATACAAGTGGGAAGAAAGCTCTATTTAAAGCAGCATTAAGTGTAAACAATGTGCGTGACCAGGCGTGGTATGTCGATAGTGGAGCTACCTCTCACATGACTGGTAACAGTGAACTCCTTTTGAACCTGACAGACGAAGACTCGGGACAGGAAGTGCTTGTAGCCAATAACTCAAAACTGTCTGTTTGTGGTACAGGTAACAGTCTCGTAAAATTGAAACCGTGCGGTGATGAGAGAAACATATCAAAAATTAAATATGTGCCAAATCTCTCAGCCAATTTGTTATCTGTAAATTCGTTTGTATCAAAGGGATACTGTGTGTATTTTGATTCCGAAGGATGCAAAATTCTAGACGAAGGTAAATGTAGCATTAAGGGAGAACCAGTGGCTACTGCGACAAACATAAATGGCCTGTATAAGTTGGATGTCGCAATCGAACAGGTAAATGTAGCAAAGGTTCAACATACCCAAATGCTATGGCATAGACGATTAGGTCATTTGAACCACTACAGCATGTCTTTGCTCAAAAATGGCTTAGCTACTGGTGTGTTCTATAATGACGAAAAAGAACCACAACGATGTGAAAATTGCATCAAGGGTAAGCATGCTCGAAAACCCTTTCCCTATAAAAAATATAAGGGAGTTGCCAAGAATAAACTTGATTTAGTCCATTCAGACCTTATGGGTCCCATGGAAGTGGAATCATGGGGTAAAAAAAAATATGTCTTCACTTTAATTGACGACAATACTAGGAAAATATTCTGTTACTTTCTGAAAAATAAAAGTGAAGTGCCAGACATATTTAAGGACTTCTACATCATGATAGAAAATCAAGCAGAAAGAAAAATTAAAGTTTTGCGAACTGACAATGGGGGTGAATACTGCAACGAGCGATTAAACAAGTTCCTCAGTGATCGCGGTATCAAACACGAGATAACGGTACCTTATAGCCCTCAACAGAACGGGGTAGCTGAACGCTACAATCGAACAATAATGGACAAAGTTCGTTCTATGCTTGCTGATTCCAAAAGTGCAAAGCAGATGTGGGCAGAAGCCACCAATACGGCTGTATATCTTCTGAATCGATCACTAACAAAAAAGTTACACGGTACAACACCGGAAGAAAAATGGACCGGTAAAAAACAAGATCTAAGCCATCTTAGGATCTTTGGGTGTCGTGCTTTTGTTCATGTACCAGATATCAAAAGAAAAAAAACTTGACGACAAGAGTAAAGAATATATTTTCGTCGGGTATTCTGAGACAAGCAATGCATACAGACTTTTAGACCCAACTGATCACAGTCTAAAAATAGCCAGGGATGTCATATTTTTGGAAGACTAATTTCCAGACAACGTTGCACCAAGTATTTCTACTGTATCTACTATACAGGGTACTGTTTCCTTGGAAATAACACCGGAAGATGCGGATTCGGGTGATGCCACAGAAAATACGGCAGCCGAGGCTCCTGATCTTCAGCAGGAAACTCCAGAAGAAAACAGTGAAGCAACAGTGAGTGATGGTGAACGCGACGCGAGTGAGAATGAGTGCCAAAATCAAGAACGAAGGTATCCTAAACGTGTAACCGGCAAACCAGAAAGGTATGGTGATTATATTACCGATTATGATTCAGATGTTTCCATGTTAAATGTATCAGATAATTTGGAACCTGATACCATTTCTGAAGCATTGTCAAGCGCGAGTAGCGAAGAGTGGGGAAAAGCAATTCAAAACGAAATAAATGCACTCAAAGCCAACAATGCTTGGGAATTGGTAGATAAACCCAAAAACAAAAATATTGTAAAAAACAAGTGGGTTTTCACGATAAAGAGAGACAATAAGGGGAATATAGTTAGGCATAAGGCTAGACTGGTAGCTAAGGGCTTCACCCAAAAATATGGGGTAGATTATTCAGAGACTTTTTCTCCTGTTATTAGGTTTAGTAATTTAAGATTATTACTAGCAATGACTGTTGAATTAAACTTAGAGGCAGATCATTTAGATGTAAACACTGCTTTCCTGAACGGGGAAATTGATGAGGAAATTTTCATGTATCAACCTGAAGGGTTTATAGAACCAGGATCGGAAAATAAAGTTTGTTTACTTAAAAAGGCTCTATATGGCTTAAAACAATCGGCCAAATTATGGTACGAAAAAGCAAGAAATGTTAAAATTAAGTTTTATACAATCAAAGATAGAACCGTGTATTTTCTTTAAAAATTCGACAGATTCGATTGTGGTTGTGGCACTTTATGTCGACGATTTTTTTGTTTTCTATAATGACCATAATGAGGCACATCGTTTAAAAAAAGAATTAAATGAGAATTTCTACATCAAGGATCTTGGCCCAATATCCCACTTTAAGGGGATGAAAATTGAAAGAAACCGTTCAAAAGGCGAATTAAAAATCAGCCAGGAACCATACATTAAGAAGGTACTTGATAGATTCGAAATGTCAAATTGTAATGCTTCAAAAACACCTTTAGAACAGGGTCAAAAATTTCCTGTTGAGGGAGAATTTGTTGATGTTCCATATCAGCAGTTGATAGGATCTATCATGTACCTCGCGGTGTGCACAAGACCAGATATTTCTTTCCCGGTTTCTTTTCTTAGTCAGTTTAATAAAAATCATACCAAAGATCATTGGCTAAGTGCTAAAAGAGTGCTAAAATATTTGAAGGGGACAATAAATCTTTGTATTGTTTTCAAAAAATCCTGCGATCCGATAACTGGTTTTGTGGATGCTGATTGGGCCAATACACAATGTGACAGAAAATCATTTTATGGCTATATTTTCATGTTAGCTAGAGGACCCATATCATGGGAGTGTCAAAAACAGAAAACTATAGCTCTAAGTTCAACCGAGGCTGAATACATTGGTATATGTGAAGCTACGAAGGAATCACTGTATTTAAAGTCATTATGCACCGAAATGTTTAGTGCAAACAATTCTTGCGATTTTCTAAATCCTGATAAACCAATTAGTATTTACAACGACAATCAAAGTGCTATAAAATTGTCAGAAAATCATGTTTTCCAAAAGCGCACTAAACATATACACGTTAAATATCATTTTATTCGAGACAAAATAAAAGAAAATGATATCAAACTTTCATATATGCCGACAGCAGAAATGGTTGCGGATATTTTAACGAAATCATTGGGTTTCAAGAAACATAAATTTATTCTCGATAAATTGAATATGAAAGAGTAATATTGTGTTTTGATCTTTGACTTCTGCAACCACGGCTGCAAAAAGTAATTAAGTCTCCAATTATAATAATCTGTACGTTTTTTTTTTTGTACTGTTTCAAGCACCTTAAACATTGAGGGAGAATGTTAAGAATTCCAATATTTAAGCTGCTTAATAGGTATACGCATTTTATTATTGTGACACTTTATTTATGAGTCATGTAAGCAGGAGACTAAAATATGTTCTGGTTATGTTTTGTCTAGATTAGTAAAGTGTTTATAACAACTCTGTTTCGACTTCGATTCTCTCACGAATCTTTCTTTAAAATAATAGTAGTCGTAAGCTTACCTTCAACATATTAAAACGTTTTTTGTTCATCTTCGATCTTTTACAATATAACTTGCAAAATAATTGAACTTTGCGTTTTCTTTTAAAAGCCACTGCACAGCAACTCGCTAACAGGTTTGTCATTTGTTCTTAATAGAGGTTTGTGTATTCACCCGCTGCTTATTATTTAATATTGAATAAAATAATAAAAAAGATCCCACGAATTTATTCCCTGAAGGGTAGCATACCACATGTCGGTAGATCTTCGCAGCTTAAACGTGTTATGTGTGTGACAATTAAGGTGTTATGTGCGGCAAATCAACACCGGAAGCTAATGTTATTAATATGAAAATTGATATTATGTAGTTCACAGAAATGTTGTCGCGATATGTACGTGACTAATTTGGATTGACGAAATTCTTATAAGCTATTTTATTTGTTGTTTTTTTTTATACTAGCGAGCCTGCGAGCTCAAAATAATATTTAGATCAGAATCATTTTGTTCGTTGTAACGTTGACAGCATTAATTTGCTCTTTTCGTACTACTATTGTTTTTTTGAAATTAAAAAATTAATAAAGTTAATTTTTATCGGTAACCGACTCTTATAGTAACTGGCGCAGTCGGTAGGATACCGAGAGGATAACAAAATTAATCCGTTGTTTTTAGCATTAATCTCGGTATTGTGAAACCTTTTTGAGTCGACCCGACGAAGAAACATAGGCAACAACTGCCCAGTGCCCAATCATCGACTGTTACATCCCTGTTACACCGAAGCATTTTGGTTCTCACTGAGGAAACTCATCTGGAAAAACGCCAGAAACCTGAGTTCCCAAACCAGGCCAACATAGTTAACTTTCCTAGTTACTGGAATAAACTGGAGACTCATCTGGAACGCTGCCAGAAACCTGAGTTCCCAAACTTGGCCCCGAGATCTACTTTTCTAATTATTGGAAAAATCTGTGCATCTACACCCACTATTGGCAAGCTAAGGTAAGTCGTTTGATTACGTCATACAAACTGCTACCTAGATTCTTTTTGTTCAATCAATAAAGCCTATTAAGTAGTTTATTAACTACTAACTTATCTTATTAGAGTTATTGATCAAATAGTTTTATTTTTAACATGACGTCACCTCCTAATCACGATTAATCTACTATCAATTATTTTTCTTATGATAAAGCATTTAAATTAATACATAATTTTAATGGCGTAAAAATACACCTGCACAATTTTATAGATGTTGTTGATTTCGTTTATAGTAGTTTTGATCCTCGAGAACAGGATGTTTTCCAATTTATTGTGAAAGCTAAAGTAGAGGGTCCGGCTTTGGATCATATAGCATCATTAGAACTAAATGAATGGCGAACAATAAAAAATGAATTGTTAAAAAAATTTGGTGAATCACTCGACATTCATTGCTTAGCTTACGAGATGACCCATTTAAAACAAATGGTTAATGAGAAACCATTACAATTTGTTCAGCGCGTCGAAACCCACTTGTTACGAATTCAAAAAATTATCAAATATAATACTGCATACGATGCGTCTGCTCGGACTGTGTTACGTGAATACCACGAAAAATCCGCCCTTTTAACACTTACAAATGGTTTGAAAGATCCTCTTTGTACGACTATCCGTCTACAGAAACCCTCATCTATTACGGAATTGATAAATTTGGTAAGTGATTCTGAGAATCAACAATTTATGCTTAAACAAAGCGCTTTCCGTTACACTAATACGAATCCACAAACCCTGTCTTCCAACCCTTCTGCTCAATCAACTCTAAAACCCCCGCATCTTTTTGTAATAAACTTGGGCATAGTGTTGAAACTTGTTACGCTAAACGAGCGCAAGTGAAAATTGAGGGCACGTCAGGTGCGATTAAAACCTGCACAGAGCAATCGTTCATTCATGACCAACCAGATCATGACACGGCTAATCAAATTTTAGAGTGCGAAGTACTTAACGAAAATTTTTATGTGACGGCCGCGGAAAATCAGAACATCAATTCGATTCAAATTGTCAACGATATCAGCGAATTGGAAATTTAACTCTAACTGAATCTGAACTATTGTTTTTACAAGTAAAAAATATAAATTTGAAATTTTTGATAGACTCCGGAGCGTCGATTTCAACTATCAAATCAAATAAAATTCAAAATTTAATAACACTGCGATGAAAATTTAAACGTTTCCGGTATCGAAGGAAAAAATATTAAAGCTACTAAAAGTATGCATTTAAAATTACTTAATAAACTCCATAAATTCTACGTTTTGGACTTTAAGTCTTGTTTCGATGGAATTTTAGGCTTAGATTTCTTAAAAGCACATAAATGTCAAGTCGATTTTGACAAACAGCTTCTCATTACCGGTACCCGGAAAATTTCTCTCGAGACTTTAAAAAACCGCCGAACCACTATAACTAAAAATAAAAATACAAAAGAATTGATTCATAAAATTTCGGTTATATCGGAGCAAGAATTGGAACCAGGAACGCAAACAACAGTCGTTTTACAAACAAACACGGTCCGCAACGGCAAAAATTATTTATGTCGGGAAACTAATATGTGTAATGGAAATGTTAGAATACCCAATGCTTTGGTTAATGTCATCAACGGCAAATTTATTACAACGGCTTTCAACAATACAGATATTAAATATCGGGCAGAAGACGTTTTTATAGATTTGGAGCCTATCGGTAATATTACAATAAATAAAATGAGTTCAATGATTAATCAAAATTTAAGTAATTTTTCCCGTTTGAAAAAATAAAGGAGCTTTTGAATTTACAACATTTAAATTCGGAAGAAAAACGACATATAGAGCGACTTTGTTTAGAATATCATTACATTTCCTTACTTGAAGGTGAAAATCTATCATTCACCAATGAAATAAAACATAAAATTATAACGGAAGATCATTTGCCCATCTATACCAGAAATTATCGATACCCGCAATCACTCAAGGAGGAAGTTGAAAAACAAGTCTCCAATCTGTTGGACGATAATATAATTCGCCCCTGCTTTTCTCCATGGAATTCTCCAATTTGGATTGTCCCAAAAAAATAAAAAAATAATTCTGCTCAGTCCAAGTGGAGACTAGTAATAGATTACCGCGAGCTTAATAAAATTACAAAAGCCGACAGATTCCCCATCCCTCGAATAGATGAAATTTTTGATTTCCTTGGAAAGGCAAAGTATTTTACTGTCATTGACTTAGCATCAAACTTCCACCAGATAGAAATGGAAGAAACAGATATAGAAAAAACCGCATTTAGTACTAATACCGGACGCTTTGAGTTCTTACGCATGCCCCTTGGTTTGAAAAATTCACCATCAACTTTCCAAAGGGTTATGAATTACATTTTTCGTGAATTAATTAATGAAGAAGCTTTAATATATATGGATGACGTATTAATTTTCAGCAATTCCCTTTAGGAGCATTATACAAAATTATCACGGATATTTGACAGGCTGCAAAAGTCCAACCTAAAAATAGAACCTAGTAAATGTTATTTTTTACAAAAAGAAGTAAATTTTTTGGGACACGTGTTAACCGAATCCGGAATTAAACCAGACCCAGAAAAATTAAAGGTAATAACACTTTCCAGAACCTCAGAACGAGAAAGAATTAAAGTCATTTCTCGGTTTATTCGGATATTACCGGAAATTCGTTCCTGAGTTCGCAAAAATTACTAAACCTCTTACAATTCCTTTAAAGAAAAACAAAATTTTTGACTTTAACGAGGAATGCCGAAAGAGTTTTCAAAAGTGCAAAAATATTATTACTTCAGATAATGTTCTAGCTTATCCAGACTTTACTAAAGAATTTACCTTGACATGTGACGCATCAAATTTCGCGATAGGAGATGTGTTAAGTCAAGAGGGTAGACCAATTGCTTTTGCATCTCGAACTTTGAACGAATCAGAAATTAAATATGCCACCATTGAAAAGGAATTACTATCAATTGTGTATGAGTAGGGGTAGATGACAGCTTCTGGCTAAGAGGATGAGAGGGTTGTGATTTCTGACAATTGTGACGTAATTGCAATCGATAGAATGTTGTTCAAGGTCATATGTCTACTACAGTAGAG